>PVKS010007175.1:0-74356 GCA_004027875.1 Aplodontia rufa | reverse complement strand
CCCCCCCCGCCAGTTACCTACCCTTATCCCTGCCCCTCCCAATACAACTCTACAAATGCCTTAGGTTGTATGGCATTACACCTTATCTGGATTTAAAACATGATAATTGACCTCCTTTCTCAATGGCCAGGGTCTAGCTCCAGCCTCCACAGATGAGTGAAGACATTCGATCCTTGGTTCTCTGAGTTATGCTTATTTCACTCAGCATAATTTCTTCCATAGCCATCCATTTACCTTCAAAGGCTGCAATATCATTGTTTCTAATTGCTGAGTTGCTGTGTAAAATTCCATGGTATATATGTACCACAGTTTTTGGGTCCATTCATCCAGTGAGGAATGTCTGGGTTGTTTCTATAATTTAGCAATAGTAAATTGAGCTGCTATGAACATAGATATTGCTGTGTTGCTGTAATGTGCTGATTCTAAATCCCCTGGAAAGATACCCAGGAGTGGAACAGCAGGGTCATATGGTGGTCACATCCCTAGTTTTTTGAGGATTCTCCATACTGTTTCCAGAGGGGCTGTACCAGTCTGCAGCTCCACCAACAGTGTGCTAGTGCTGCCACGGGTTTCTTGAGTTACCTTAATTTCATTCTCTGTGTTACCGAAACCTCTGATGTTCCCAGCTTGGCTTCACTTCACTTGAGATATACAATTGCCAATGTCCTCTCTAATACTACCAAGGAGCAGGAACTTAATTCTTCCGCCTTTGATCTCTCTTTGCTCTGTTTCTGTCCTGATAAGAGCCACAGCTGTTCTTCAAGGAGCAGTCTTCTGAGGATTGCCTGCCTGTGTGGTCCCACTTTGTCTGTTGAGTTTAAGCAAAGATGTCTCAGGCTTACTTGAACTCCAAGGGTCATATCCACCTGCCAAACCAACATGCCCATTCCACTGGGCAGATCAGCTATGATGCATTTTAATTTGCCTCTGCAGATGCAGAGGAAGGGATCTCCTGAGAATTCACCGCATGGGGTTCCTGTCACCTCCCATTCTGCTTTGGCTTAGACAAAGGCATCCTTGGGCTGGAACCTGACTCTGCATTGTGCTCAGCTGTACAGACAAGTGCTCTTATTTTTAGCTCACAGACCTTTTAGTTAACATCCTGCAGTGTTGAGGGTGTGAGAGAGAAGCGCTTTGGAAATCAGACCTGTCGCTGATAGCTTGTCCTAAACTGAAAGGGTGGTAGTAGAAAGGATGCTTTGTGTTCAAGAGAGAAGACAACATGGGCTCTGTGGTTGCCAGGGCAGCCTTTTGTTTTTCTCACCTTGCCTCTGCCTGATGTTTGGCTAGATGGCTTCCTCCTCTTAGCTGGCCCATGCGGAGAGCACTGATCCTGCAGTGGCCCCTCACTTAATCCTGTCTGAGCCCAGTGGTCTGCAGTGGGATTGGTGGACAATCAGCACCCCTTCCGGTCTCTCTCCACCTTCCGTCAGGATCTCTCCTGCAGGCTGCCAGCCCAGCTCCCTGTCACCCCACAGCCTCTTATTTGGTGTCGAGAGAAAGAAAAAGGAGGAGGTGTCGGGAGATGAGGTTCAGAGGGTAAAGTGACACTGTGTAAGGAACCAGGCTTATGTGAGCTTTGTAACCAAATGAAAAAAGAAAACGTGGTAAAGGTCAGGTGATCTGTTTTACAATGGTTGCAACTTATTCTTCACCAAGTACCCCTTCCCTACCCTAAGGTATATATAGAAATAAAGAGCTGCTTTAGCATTTTGAGAGATTCATTTGGTTAAATATAACATACAATTGACCTCAATTCCACATGATATTACTATTTGCTAATTAGGCATTGATGTATATGTTCGGTTGTCTGAGAAAGGAGATAAACAGAAGACAATATGTCATGATTTTGGTTTTGTTTTATTTTGGGACTGGGTCTCTCTCTGTGTTGCCCAGGCTGGTCTTAAATTCCTTGGCTCAAGTAGTCCTCATGCCTTAGCCTCCCAAGCTGTTGGAACTACAGGTGTGTATCAGCACACTTAACAATGTCTTCAGTTGTTTTTAAGTTTTAAAGCTCCAAGAATGACTGGCAATTTTCAGTGAATATGTTGAGTCCCTGTCACTGGATATTTTGTGGGCACAACAGCAGAATGCAAATAGGCTTATTGATTGGCACCAGCCCATCTTTGCTTCTCCTCCTCCATTTCCAATCACCAGTCTGGAGTCTCGAATAGGAGAGGCATCTTAGTTGGGAAGAGTTGTTTGCGGGAAAGATTTGGCTGTGGTTAGAGTGGATATTGTGTCAGGCCAAGCTGGGGCTATTTTTTTTTTTTTTTTTTGTACCAGGGGTGCTTAACCACTGAATCACATCCCCAGTCCCTTTTTATTTTAAGACAGGGTCACTTTAAGTTGCTGAGGTTGGCCTTGAACTTGTGATTCTCTTGTCTCAGTCTCCCAAGCCACTAGGATTACAGGTGCCTGGCTCAAGCTAGAGCATCTTGGAAGAAGCTCCGGTTGAAGAGAGCTAGAGAAGACAGTTGGATTGTGGGGGGATCTCACTGTTCTTCTGCAAACCATTCTAGAGACTTGTTTTCCTCAGAAGCATTTTGAGGAATCAGCATCTATTGCTCTTTTGACTTAGCATTTAAACTCCCTCAGTCTGGCAGTATCAGTCAGATATTGCCCTCTGTATATTCTCAGAGCCCATACAGAGCATTTTCATTGCAGAAATGAGAGAATCTTCTCTGTTGCATATATGGTAGCATGCTCATCTCCCTTATAATGGATGACCTTTTCTCCCCTGGTAAGAATTCTGTCAGGGCTTAACTTTGTTGAGAAGCTCTCCTCCTCTCCATTCTGTGGAGTGTCAAGTTTGTGAGAAGACTCCCTTAAAATTGGATTTAAATCAGATTTGAAGGCTGCCTACTGAGTGGTGTGGCTGCCTTTGATCTGTAGGTTCACTTAAGGATGTTGGCCAAGTATGTGGAAAGTGCTTTGACCTAGCATTTTGAGCTGTCACTGCTCCAAGACCAAATCAAAGGAGCATCAAGCACTTGCTACAAATGTGCACTGAGAGGAGTCCCCCAGTATTTAGTGGAATTGCCCGTTCCTGCTGTTCTGGTGTGCTGTACTGACTCATCCTGGCCCTCACTCTGGGGCTCACTTCTTCTTCTTTCTTCTTTCTTCTTCCTTCTTCTTCTTCATTCTTCTTCCTTCTTCATTTTAATTATACAGAATAATGGATTTCATTATAGTGTATTTGCATATGCAAATAATATACTTGAATCATATTCCTTCCCTTGCCCTCCATACCGTCTTTGCTCATCCCCGTCCTTTTCTCCAGTTGTCTCCCTCCTGCTTTCGTTTTGTCTTTGCCTGTCTAGATGCCACACATATGAGGGAAAACATGTGATACTTGTCTTTTGGAGTCTGGCTTAGTTTGCTTAATATCACGAGCTCTAGTCTGTGTACTTTCCTGTAACTGTCATAATTTCATTTTTTCATACACCCTTGTGTACATATGCCATATTTTCTTATCCATTCATCTGTTTATGGGCACACAGGCTGATTGTATAACTTGGCTGTTGTGAACTATTCTGTGATAAATATGGATATGTAGATATCTCTGTAGTATGTTAACTTTCATCTCTTTGGGCACAGGAATGGCACATAGCTGGATCATATGGTAGTTTTATTTTTACTCTTTTGAGGAACCTCATACTGATTTCCATAGTGGCTATACAAATTTACATTCCCACTAACAGTGTATAAGGATTCACCAGCATTTATTTTTATTTGTGTTCTTGGTGATAGCCATTCTGACGGGGGTGAGATGGAACCTCATTGTAGTTTTGATTTACATTTCCCTGATGGCTAAGATGTTGAACATTTTTTCACATAATTTGGCTATTTATATTTCTTCTTTAGAGAAGTATCTGTTCAGTTCATTAGTTCATTTATAGGTTGGGTTGTTTTTGGTGTTGTTTTTGGAGTTCTTTGTATATTATGGATATTAATCCTCTGTTAGAATAATAGCTAACAACAGTTTTTCTCCCATGCTATAGGCTGTCTCCTCTTTACTTTGTTGTTTTCTTTGCTATGCAGAAGCTTTTTAATTTAATGCAATTCATTTGTTGATTCTTGTTGTTATTTATTGGACTATTATAGTCCTATTCTGGAATTTGCCTGTTCCTGTGTCTTTAAGTGTTTCCCTTATGTTTTCTTTCAGTAGTTTGAAAGTTTGAGGTCTTACACTTAGGTCTTTGATCCATTTTGAGTTGTGAAGTCTCTAAAGTGTTTGTGTATCTTATAGGAAGTAAACTTGGAATTTCACAAATATGTATCTTTTATTCCTCAATTTACCTAATGGAGAGAAGAACCAAGAGAATACTCTCAGCAGATTCTGGGTTTGGATCCAATCTTACCCTAAATATTGTCCTATTTTGGAATTAAGACATCTAAATTCTAGGAATATCTTTAATTTAAAATAGGTCAGGAGCTAAGTCTTCTGGGTAAATGATGTTTTTCTTTCTTCTTTTCTTTGGGGCATATGGAAGGGAAACCATCTTGAAGTATTATATCCATTGGCCAAGCAGTCTGATAACATCTAATTAATTTTATTGATTGAAAAATTAATGCAAAAATTTGACTTTCATTGTAAGTAAACCCAGGACACAAAAAGTGACAAGGGATGCCCAAAGTGGCTTTCTCATAGAAAGGGCTCAAAGTGCATTTGTATTGAAAGCAGACTTGGTTTCACATTTTTCTGACTTTCAGTTTTAGATAAAAAGAAAAAAAAGACACACCTTTGGCTTCTGGGCTGTTTATTGCTGTGGTAGTGATGATTGTTATTTGTTGTGTCACAGCTCTCTCTTTGCTACTCTAGCTATGATCTTTAAATTGAATTTATCACTGAGATTGCTTCAAATTTAAGAAGTCCATTGATGATTAATAACTTGGAGGAGTTGGCCCGCAAGTATTTTCATTCTCCTGAGGCAGAGAGGATATTAGAAAGAAGGAATCCAAGAGCAGATTCTTTCTTGTGTTTAAGTTTTCTACTCTGACCTTGGACAATCATGTATCCTCCTGAACCTCAATTCTTCATGCATTAAAAAGAAGTCATGATCATGCTACACTACCTATTTCCCAGAGTGGTTGTGATTATCCAGTGAGAAAAAACGTATATAAAATAAACTCATAACCTTCGGGTTCCTTGCCTAAGCATGTAATTGTTTTTAGTTCCTTTCTGATCTTTGTGTGTGTGTGTGTGTGTGTGTGTGTCTGTCTGTGTGTGTGTTTCCACTGTTAGCTATACAAATTTGTGTTCTACTTTTTTACATCTAACTTTATGGTTATATACATTATTTATTATGTCCTCCCCTAGTGAGGGATATTTAAATCATTTAAAGTTGTTCCCTATTGTCATAGTACAGTGATAATATATTTGGTGGCCGTATTTTCATCTATAGGCTGTGTCAGAGCCATTTGACTGTGAGGCCTCTCTCTGGGTTGCAGGTTTTTCAAAGTTAATTGTGTTTGTACCCCAGCATGAAGGCTGGTTACAAGAGCTCAGTGAGTGGTTGTTCAATGGAAATAAACCGAGAAGACAGCCAATACATGATAGGATCCTTACTACCACCTGACTTGCCAAAACATTCATTCATCAAAGACTTAGTAAAGATGCCAGGCACTGGTGTTAGAAACTGGAGACAGAGGCAGATGTGACACAGGTGGCCTCATTAACCTAGCCAGCCAAGCCCCACTGGCAACGGAAGAACTTAGTCTTGGATCTGTAAATTCCTTGAGAAGGGGCTTAAGGGTAGAACTGATCTGACCCATGTAATGTGACTTCAGGGAAGACTCTTGCTCTGGTCAAATTATTTTAATCACCTACCCACTAATGTCTGTCATTCTGCAACATAGATCTGGTTACAGAGGTGGAGATGACAGAAAGAGCCTTTGCTATGTTATTTAATAACCATATCCTTTGTCAAAAAAAACCCAAGCTCTGTTGTGGGAGCCAGGATGTGAGAACAGCATTCCTTGACACAGCAGGGCTGGGGAGGATTTCCAAATCCCCTTTGGAGCAGAAAATCCCTATTTGATTCTATTGAGCATCAGAAGGCCACCTGCTATGGGCATGGAAGTAGGGATGGGGAGAAATCTCTGGAAATTCAGGAAAGAAGGGCGCTCTGAGCTTTTGATGCATGTATGAATAAATATATCCAAACATTGTATGCTTCCCGCTTGCCTTTTACTGAAAATTTGATAAAGGGAGCAGAAATTGGACAAATAGTTCTGGAAAGGGGTGTAGAAAGTTTCTCTTGGCCTCAGACTGTGTTATTTTGCAACCAGTTCCATGGGAGTCCATGTAATTTATTGAAGGCTGGCTGAAAACCAGTCTTAGGTCTATCATGAAGCCTCTTGCAGTGTTGGCTTAGCTTGAACTCTAGAGATTGTCAGAGGGCAGCTTGACTCTAGACTTCTAATTACTTTTTCCTGTGGAATCCCTTGGAGAACTCTGACGGGTTTCTCAGGCTCCGTGTTTTATGTCAAATACTGTACCACTGAGCAATATGCTGTGGCTTTCCTTTTACAACACTGTTAGAGAACTGTGCAAATTTAACTGAAAATTATATTCTCTTTTGGTATGCATTGTGGTACAATCATCTATCCAGTTCAGCAAAAATATATGCACTTGAATTTATAAACAGATGAGAATCAGTTTCATGTATTTATTACAGTATTTGTTTTAATTTGACCAAAAAGATGTTATCTGCCCCAGTTGCCACTTAATCAGTGATTGTCTCTGGGACTGAGGATGTTTCTGTGTTTCAGATGGAGTATTAATGATCTGTACGTTTTAAATGACAAGTAGGAAATGGATCTAGCACAGTTGTATTGCATGGGGGTATTGATCGCAATTTTATATGTGTGCATGTAGAGGTTTGGGAGGTCTTAGATTTATCAACCACCTATAGAGGGTTTCATTATCCCAAATTTATATTGATGAACAAATTGTTTCAAACTTTTTCACTTGAGCTCTTATTTCAAAAGAGCCTGGGTTTAGTTTTTACTTTGTCTCTGTTGACTGGTTTTCAGCAGACATGCTAATGCCTGTTTCCCCTGAGCCAAGATCACATATTATGTTTCAGCTGCAAGCTAATAGCCTGTCAGGAGTATGGTAATATATATCTGGGGTTTGTGATTCTGCACGGAATCAGGATTTCTAGGAGTGCCTGTTGGAGGAGACTCTGCTCTGTGCCTCTCATGTCTTAATGTTAGTTCTTAATGTTAATTCAGAGCAGCTGCAGGAGTTCCAGTTGTCCTGGAAATTGCTATCTCTATTTTTCACATTCTGTAGTTTCATATGCACATATATTCAATGAAATTTATGGAATTTCTATGAGCATTTGTGTTTTGCAGAATGCTCCCCATAGCTCAGATTTCATGCTCAGAATTATTGCCACATAACTGGGGACAGTTTCTTTTTATCTTGTCTTCCACACTCATTCTTTGAACAACAGCCATATGTGAACTTGTCCTGGGGAGGTGATATTGATGGTGCAGTGCTGGATTTAAATGCCAGTTCTTCCATGCCAGTTCTAAGTTGGGTGAGCTTAGACAAATATTTAAAACTTTCTGTCCTTTGCTTTCTTTATCTGCAAAATAAAGATGAAAAAAGTCTTGGTTTTGATTCCTCAGTGGTCCAATGTGTGTGGATGGAATACTTTCAGTGCTTGTTTCAGTAATAGTACTAAGCTATAAGGATTATACTAGTCTTGTTGTAAGTATTATATGAAGTGACACCCCAAAGCATTTGGAACAGTCCCTAGCACATAAAAGCTTTCAGTATGCCTTAATGCCTTTATTACCATAGAAAAGATGAATTCTCTGCCTCTGACTTGGGACAGAGCTCTAATTAAACCAGATGCAAGCATACTGTGGAAAGTTTGCATTTTTTCTAGGGCAGTAAATACAATCAAATGTTATAAATAATGAACCAACCCTCTAACCACCACCTCCAACAACAAAATCAATCCAGATTCTAAAGTAGTAGAGTAACAATTATATTTCTCACGCATGCAAAGTCCATAAAACACAAACTTACATCAAATAGTCGATCCAAACCTCCAACTAATACTCACTTCTGGAAGTACTATGGCTCTTATAGCCTTCAAAAGAAAAAAACTTACCACCTGACAATGGTCTTATTAGTGGTTTTGAAAGTTAAATGAAGCAAGTATATTTTGGAATGAAATATATGTTATCAGTAAAATTTTTCTTCTTGTATATTTGTCCTTGGTTGCTACCAGTTTCGCTGTCAAGGACTGCAGCACTCGTTCTATTTGTCCTGACAACTGAAGAACAGGCCACAGTTTTTCTCAGTAGGAGTTTAGCAGCTACTACTGTGTGGAACTCCCTCATGGAGATCATCCATTGCAGTCGGAGGCAGTTTCTTTTTATCCTGTCTTCCACACTCATCCTTTGAATAACAGCCATATATGGACTTGAACCTCATAGTCCTCTGTGGCACAGGGAGGACTGCCAGTAACCTTGAGTAAGGCTTGGTTCTGGTGTTGCTGGGAGGAAGAACAATTTCAGGGTATCTGAGATTGATTATTGTTTGCTATATTTTTTGACATTTTAGGGCTTTGAAATGCAAAACCTAATTTTAAAAGTTCTGTTGTTGTCTTTGGATATATCATTTGGAATTTAGAAACATTCTGAAAAATAAGCATGTGGTTTTGAAAAAGCTCTAAAAATTAACACTTTGGGAAATATATGGCCTCTTCCTGTCATCTTTATAGTTTTGAAATTTCTCCATGAGACATTTGTCATCCTTCTATTGAGTTTTCCATCCCAGCTAAGAGTGGCTGTTTTTGTTTTATTCCCTGATTCTTATGGCTGCAGTGGATACACATGAGCTATGGCCTTCGGCTAAACAGCTCTGTGTCTCTTGGAGAACTAAATTGACTCATTTCATGCTTTTCCTTTTTAGGATGTTTATTTTATTAAAATAAACTCAACTTACAGATGTATCGTTTATAATTATATCATTAACATAAAAGTCTGTTATTAACATGAAAGAAATTATTCAGAGCAAAGCTAGAAGAACATTTACTCTTCTTCTTATACTTTCATCTCTAACCTTAACATTTTCTTTTTTTTAAATTGAATTCTGATTTTCTCTAGGCCTAAGAACATTAAACTAATCCAGTGACTTCTCTGAAATCTTTTCTCCCTGGATCTTGCTTCTAATGTGGAGCCTTACAACTGTTTTCTCCAGGTGTAAAAATGCTTCATCTTTCTCCTATTAAGGGAAATATTGGATTTCATTTTCTGTACCTTTAAGAATCTGTATGTTAGATATCTTTTATGATCAGAAGCAGAGACCAACAGAAAGTCTGAAAATTTTCAGATGATTACTCTTTTCTAATTAGAAGGTTATTATTCTGCTTAACTTTTTCTTTGAACCTAAGCTTCTGTGGAAATTAGAATAATTATCATAATATGTATCAAGTAATTACATTTGCTCAGTAAGTAATGCTCAGCGACCAGGAAAACACCTTGACTTCTTTCAAGATAGTCTTGGGAACATCGGACCTGACTTTTCCCTAAAGTATGACATCACCCAAATAAACCCTGGCCTTATGTGATCAAGTCTCAGGGCAGCAGGACATTCAAAGAAACAATGGAAGGCAGACCAAAAGGGCTGCTCAATTTTGCCTGCAGTTCTTAGCACACACTAAAGGGGATCCAATCTACAGATCCTCGCCATATTGCCAAAGAAAGCATTGCCCTCCTCTGCCATTTCTGTGTTGCTGTAGCCCATGCACAGCCTCTGTTCTCTACTTTGTCTTTCCTGCTACTTCCCAATGGTCTTTTCTTCTTTTGAATTCTTGTTTTCAGTCTTTTGCGTCCTACCTCTTTCTTCCCATTCTCCCGATTCCAATTTCCAGGAACCCAGGAGTCAAGTTAGCAAGATGAAATCTCTTTAGAGGGTAGGCAAAGAGCTAGCAGGCAAAGAAAAACCTATCTTTATTGGGAAGCTGAGGCCCGCAGGGCTTCAAAGTGAGGCTGAGATACTCAAATTATAATAAATTTTTTCTCTGTCATAAAAGCATTTTTACAAAGAACACAAGGATTTAATGCAGCTATTAAAGTTCTTATGTTACTTAGGTTAAACTTTCCAGAAGAGGCAACCTGTCCACAGTTCTCAAGCCATTGGCAATGGAATGTGTACTCCGAGAAACCTCAGATAATAAATTCAGAAACTTCTTCTATAATTATCTTGATACAGCTAGAGGGACACAGTGCACTCTTAAGAGTCTGAGTCTGTTCCATCTTATGAGGATGGTGGATTTGCCCAGACCCTGTGCTACGGCTTTTGAGAATTTCCTTCTAGGAGTAGCTGAAGGAGGCAGCTGACTGGAAGGGGGATGCTGAGGGGCGAAATGTGTGTTTGAATATTACTTCAGGAAAGGTGGAGAGAACACCACTTTCCCCATCACAGAATGTGATGATGAATATCAATGCAGTGTCAAAGCCTGGGCTAGCCAGTGTCCCCTGGGAGCTCCCACCTCCCACGTCTGAGTTTTTTACTGACTGCAAAACTTTCTTGCGTGCTGTATGCCTTGGGAAACTGGGTGTGTGTGTTTTATCATATTGTGGAGCTCTTCTGGTTGTGTGTGTGTGTTTTTTTTTAATTTTTTAATTTTTTTTTGAGAGAGGAGCAGTAGAGGAGAGAGAGAGAACCAATCTGATTTAGTTTTTCATGTGGCTTTCATGCTTCAACACTTCATTGTGTACGTGGTGCTGGGGTTTGAACTCTCGTCCTTGCGCATGCCAGGCAAGTGCCATAACCACTGAACCACTGCTCCAGCCCCTCTTCTGGTTGTGTGACTTTTCATTTTTTAAAAATCCCTCTTCATATATATAACCACTGTTGACACTTGAGCACGGCTTTCCTGATATTGCATGTACACACACACACACACATACACGTGAGTACACACAGGCACACACTGAGTTTTGCTTTTTAAACAAAGAAATGAGGTCATGCTCACTTTTTGATCTGAACTTGCTTTTTCCACTTTATAGTTTGTCATAAAGATCCATGTCAGAACACTTAAATAAATGGACCATATTCTTTTTAATAGCTGTTCTATTCCATGGCATCATGACCGAATCTTGCACTCAATAATTCCTTTTTTTTTTTTTTTTGTTGGACATGTAGGTTGCTTCCAGTTTTTCACTCTGCCCACAATAGTGCAGTGAACATTCTGGTATATTCCACATGTACCTGTTTATCTTAGTGCTTCTGTCCCATAGATTTCTAAACCTGTAACTTCTAGATTTAAGAGAGTGTGCTTTTGAGAGTCTAATTGCAGCTGTAATTCTCCTGTACTCCAAAGAAAACACCTTTGCCCAACAGGCCTAGGTTCTAGTCTGATTCTGCTGCTGCCCAGTTGTACACTTAGGGCAAGTGCCTTGTCACTTCTCTGTGAAGAGGGAAGAGGTACAGGAGGTGATCACTGGGCTCCAGTGTCCCATAAATCTTGATGTTCAAAATCGAGGTTACCCAATTTCAGAGACTTGTTTAGGACAGTTCTAAACCAACAGGAAAATATTCTCTTTAAAAAGTGTTGACAGCAGACCAATTTAAGTTCTTTCTGATTTAGCTCTGATTTGTAAACAAATCCATTAACCCCCCTGGAAGATTCTTTTGAGACATTCAAGCTGTGAAGTTTTCCTTCAGAGCTTTTTAAAAGCTGAGAGCCACTATGGAGCACATTGTGATTGTGTTTATTTTGACCTGTTCAAGTCAGTTTGATGGCTGTGTGTTTATGCGTGCTTTTAAATATTCCCCAGGACTTGGACAAGGCACATCTGACCTGTTAGCCAATGAAAAGATTTGGTTTTAATCAAGTTCCAAGTCAGACATAGCTTTCCTGTGATAGTGATCTTTCATTTACAGACCACATTTTGCTCGTTGAACCTTGTAAAAATCAAATGGATAAATAAAATGAAGAGTTTGGGATAGATGCTGATTTGGTTTCTTTCAGCTTTTAGGTTACTGAGGGCTCAGGGCCAAAATGAGAGAAAGGTAGGACAATAGGGATTTTACTGTTTACTGTACTTAACTGAACAGGTCTGCAGGTAGCTTGGACTCTCCTCTGTCAAATATAGTCATCTTTCCTCTCCCATGGAGGATACCAGCTAGGATCCTAAGTGGAAACCTGAAACCTTAGACGGTACTGAACCCTAATAGAGTATGTTTTTTCCTATACATATACCTGTGATAAGGTTTAATTTATAAATTAGTTGCATCAAGAGTTTAACAACAATAACTAATAAAATAGAATAACTCTGATAATTGAGCATCATTACTCTTGTGCTTCAGGGGCATTATTAAATAAATTAAGGCTATCTGAACACCAGTGCTCAGATTCTGCAGCAGTCTGAGAACGGAGGTAGCTGCTTAGTGACTAACAGGCAGGGAGTGTAACAGTGTGAATGTGCTGGATTAAGGATGGTTGACATTCTGGGTGGGACTGAGTGGGACAGCATAAGACTTTAGCTTGTACTTGGAATGTTGTGCAATTGAAAACCTATTAATTGTTTCTAGAATTTTCTGTTCCATGTTTTTGGACTGCAGTCAACCTCAGGTAACTGAAAGTGGAAGGTGAAACTGCAGGTTTAGGGGGACTGCTGTATACTAGTTAGCAGTTCCTTAGAGATCCTCAAGGACAAAATCCTGGCTTAACACAGCAAATATCAAAGTACAGTTTTGAAATTTGTTCCAACTAACACAGGTATGGTTCAGAATTTTGCACTGACAGGGTACTTGAAGGCCTTCTGTACATATACAGTATTACTTATAAAATACGTTGTGTGCCTGGTTAGTCAAAGGTGTGTGGAATTTGGTGTTGCAATTTTGATCTCTCTGGGGGGTAGGATCCTAATCAGGTGATGACACCGGACAAGTAAATAGTTACTGCTAATAGCTAAGGGGTCAAAGAGCAGTATTAACTTGATTTTTAAAGTAAATTAGAATTCACGGAACATGGTCTCTGTCTTAACGTCACTCTTAATTACTTGCATCCCAGTGGGAGAGTCAGGGCTGGCCACTCTACTGCCCAGTCCTTTCCTGCCTCTGGACCTTTGCACAGGCTGTCTGCTCTGCCTGACGGCTCTTCTCAGTCAGCTCTAGCCCTTCCCTGTGTTCCCAGCTTCCATTTCACCTCCTTAGACAGGCCTTCCTTGACCACCGTGCCTGAAGAGAGAGCTGCTTCCTGTTACTCTTTATCTCAGTCTCCTGTTTCCTTTATAGCTCAGGTACATTTGTTTCATTAATTTTCTGCATATATAGGTTTAATTTTCAGAACTTTAGTTGCTTTATTGAGATTTAACTTACATATCATATAGTTTACCCATTTCAAGTGTAAAATTTCATCGTTTTTAGTATATTCATAGATATACATAAACAACCCCATAATTTTAGGCATTTTAATTACCTCAGAAAGAAATCCTGCTTCCTTTAGCTGTTATTTCCCCCAACCTCTGTCACCTCCCCAGCCCTAAGCAATCGTGAATCCGACTTCTGTCTCTGTTGATTTCTCACTTTCCTGTGAATGGACGCATAACATGAAGCCTTTGTGTCCGAATTCTTTAACTTAGCCTAATATTATCAATGTCCAATGCACCACAGTGCTTCATCTCCTTTTATGAGACTGAGTAATATTCCATTATGCGGGTATGACACATTTTGTTTATCCATTTGTCTATTGATGGACACTTGGGTTGTTTCTACCTTTTGGCTGTTAGGAATAATGCCCACAAATCTGTGCGTAGACAAATGTTTTCTCTTGATTATACAGCTAAGCGTTGACTTGCTTGCTTTCTTATATATTTTTGGCTGTCTCTTTCCTTAGATTATAAACTCCATAAGAGCAGTGACTTGTTACTGTTATCATCATTATGCTTCGTACATAACAGGTGCTCAAATAGTACTTGGTAACTTTGCGACTCAACTAATACACACTGTGCCTGCCAGGCATCACTCATGTTCTAGATGTCTACATCATATATGACCTGAAAGAGGTGATATATCAACCCCAGCAGCAACGCCTGCATGCTATCTTTCTTTCCTTTTTTTTTTTTTTAAAGAGAGAGAGAGGGACAGTAAGAGAGAAAGAGAGAATCAATTTTATTTAGTTTTTCGTGTGGCTTTCATTGCTCCGACACTTTGCTGTATACCTGGTGCTGGGGTTTGAACTCGCATCCTTGCGCATGCCAAGCAAGCACCATAACTGTTGAACCACTGCTCCAGCCCCTTTCTGCATTCTTTCTAAGGCAAATCATCTTACAAACACCCTTGACAATTTCCTACCACAGTAAAACTCCAGCTTTGGTCTGTAATGGATCTACCCCCAGCTGGGCAACCAGCTTAATGGAGGCTATTGAGCAAAATACTCCACCCAAACAGGGAATTACCAAGTCTATAAGATTCTTGATTTTAGTAATATTGGACTTCATAATTTGAACAGATAAGAACCAGGTGAGGAAAAGTAAGAGCAGCTGGAGGGCCCTGAGATGGAGGGAAGTTGGCGGGATTGTGATGGTGACCTTGAGTGGTCATTATAGGAATCAGAACAATGAGAAAGCAGACCGGAAAGAAAATGAGCAAGCCAGCAAGGAGTGTGTGGTCAAGGTAGTGACAAGTCAAATGAGAGCTGCATGCACTCCCTAGATGCTGAATGACAGAAGGCGTCTCTCTTCCGCGTCCTGGCTATTGAGCCCTTCCTGCAGGTTCGGAATACCTGTGGCTTCCTGACCCAGATTTCTCTGTCCTCTTCCTCATCCCACACAGCCTACCCTAGCATTTGAAATAAGTTGAATGAAATCTTTGTTCCTTATACCTAGAAAAGCTGATTTCAACACTTCCATCATTAACTGTATTCTATAGACAATAAAACCAAGGCTCCAGGTCATGTTCCAGCAAGTGGAGATGATGTAATTCACATCCAGGTTTATCTGACTCCAAGACCCAAGTTTCTACCCTGTCCCATGCACCTACATGTATTTTCTGGCCTATTCAGGTGTTTGATTTAGTTATGGTGGCAATGTGCTCTCATCTTCTAAATGAGTCAGATTGGAACTTATTACAAATTCATCTGTACTAATGGATTTCTTTATTAAAATAAAACATACTTTCATATTTATACATAGCTAACTCATGATTTTCTGCTATTGACAGTGATTAAAAACTAGCCTTTTTCATTACCCCCACCAATTCACCTCACTTTGAAATTAAAATGAAATGAGACACGACACATACTCTTCAGTGTCTTGTGGTACATATATACCATGGAGTTTTACTCAGCAACTAGAAACAATGATATTGCAGCCTTTGAAAGTAAATGGATGGCTATGGAAGAAATTATGCTGAGTGAAATCAGCATAACCCAGAGAACCAAGCGTCGAATATCTTCACTCATCTGTGGAGGCTGGAGCTAGACCCTGACCATTGCGAAAGGCGGTCAACTCTCATGTATTAAACCCTGAAAAGATGTAGTGACATATAACCTAAGGCATTCATAGAGATGCACTGGGAAGGAAAGGGGAGGGGTGGCGGGACAAGGGTGCGTAATTAGGGGGGGGCTCTATGGGGGGTAAATCTAATTTTCTGAATATAAATATATTGTTTTGTTGGAAGCATGCTTGATTGTTCAACAAATAAATTTCTTTTAAAAATTCTTAATATAAATTGAGTACAGTTTTTGAGATTTTTCTCTTTGACTTTTTTCTCCTCTTGTTTTGTTTCCTTGGGCTTCTAATTGAAGGAAGAGGCTTTGATAAAATATATTGTTAGTGGAGAAAAGGAAGCTAGGCAACTTCCGTGAAATGATATGCCTTGAAGAGGAAGGAGTTCCAAGCAATGCCCAGGGAGGCCAGTCATAGAGAGCAGTCTACAAGTTGGTGAATATCTTTTTCTGAAAGGCGTTATATTTTACACATGTTACTCCACCACTGTGTGCCTAAACAATGACTGTATATAATACAACTCTAGGCATCGTAAGGATGCAGATCATGATTTCAAAGGGACACACATACTCATTATATAGACACACACATAGTATATATGCACAACAAAATAACTTTGGCGATACTACCAGTTGCTTTCTAGATCCAAAACAGCCAACGAATGCCCTGAAATTTACTCTTGAATTACTTTGCTAACATTAAAAACTGGGAAATTTTATATAAAAATTCAGATTGTTGTGTTATTGGAAAATTGCAGTTCTAATATCACTGGGCCAACACAACCCCATAATTCAGCAATAATTGTTGGAACCTATTAGACATTAAAAGTATAATAAGGTGGTACTACAAACAACTCTTCATTAATGAATTCAATAACTTAGGTGAAATGTGCCAATTTCTTGAAAAATACAAATTATCTACAGTCACCCAAGATGAAAGTGATAATGTGAATATTTCTGTGGCAATGAAATAAATTGAATCCATAGTTTAAAATCTCTCCCCTCCAAAAGGAAAGAAACTTCTGAGTACAAAAAGATTCCCTGGTGAGTTATTCCAAGCATTGAAATATTATACATAATGTATTTCTGAAAAAAGAAGAGGATGGAATAATTTGCAAGATATTTTATAAGGCTAGAATTACCTGACACTAAAACTAAACAAAGATGGTATAGAAAAAACAAAAATACAGGGCTAGAGCAGTGGCTCAGTGGTTACAGCACCTGCCAGGCATGCGCAAGTACACGAGTTCAAATGCCAGCACCACCTACGCAGTGAAGTCTCTCAGCAACAAAAGTCACATGAACATCTAAATAAAATTGTTTCTCTCTTTCCCTCTCTCTCTCTCACTGTCCTTCTCTCTTTAAAGAGAGAGAGAGAATCATTTTTATTTAGTTTTTTATGTGGCTTTAATTGCTCCGAGACTTCATTGTGTATGTGGAGCTGGGGTTTGAATTTGTGTACTAGCACATGCCCAACAGATGGGTAACTGCCAAGCCACTGCTCCAGCCCCACTGTCCCTTTCCCTTAAAAACAAACAAAAAAAAAAGAAAGAAAAGGACATATACATAAATGTACAAATCCTTAACAAAATACTAAGATAATCTAGCAGTTATAAAAATGTATTGGGAATGTGAAGCAGGCTTAATATTTAAAAATCAATACATTTATTAGAAGTTTATGAAGAAAAGCTACATGATCATATCAATTAAAAAATAATTTGACAAAAATTCAACATCCATTCAAACTTTTAGAAACAGAAGATAAAACCAAATAAAGTTTTAAAAGTTTTTAGACCTTTACTGTAAGATCATATTAAATGATAAAAGACTAAGCACTTTTCCTTTAAGGTTATGAACAAGGCAGGGATGTCTACTCTCACCATGCTATTCAACATTATATGGGCAGTTCTAGCCAATGCAATAAGGCAAGAAAAGGAATTAAAAGATACACAGAGTGGAAAGGTAGAAATAAAATGGTTCCTATTCATAAATAACATGCTTGTCTACATCTGAAGTCTTAAATGATTCATAAAAATCTCTTAAAACTAATAAAGGGAGGTCAGCAGATACAAAATCAATATAAAAAAGTAAATTGTAGTCCTATATACCACCAATGTTTAGTTGGAAACAAAGAAAAAAAAGGGAAATATTATTTACAATGGCTCAAAAATGAAATATATAACTATAAATTTTGTGAATAGCTACAAGATATTTAAGTATCTCTAAATGGAGCAACTTACAATAACCAAGAATTAGAAGACTCAATGTAGTAAAGATGCCATTTCTTTTCAAATTGACCTATAGACTTAATGCAATTCCAATTAATACTCCTATAAGATTTTGGTAGATAATAGATAAATGATCTAAAACTGATATTGAAAAACAAAGGAACTGGAATAAACAAAACCCATTTAAATAAAGAGGAAAACAATGTGGTATTGGCAAAGGGATAGATTTATAAATCAATGAAACAGTGGAATCCTAAAATAGACCTAAGGAAATATGGACAATTGATTTTTTTTTCTAAAGACAGGGACAGTGATAGAAAAAAATGAATTTTATTTAGTTTTTCGTTTATCTTTCATTGCTCTGACACTTTGTTGTGTACATGGTGCTGGGGTTAAAACCCACATCCTTGCTCATACCAGGCAAGCACCACAACCACTGAGCCACCACTCCAGCCCTGGCCAATTGATTTTTGACAGTGGTGTCAAAGCAATTCATAGGAGAAAGTATAACTTCAACATATTTTAAGAGTTAAAACAATACAATTAAAATTGTGCAAAACATTTGAACAGACACTTAAGAGGATACATGAATACCAAATGAGCTCATGAAAAGATGCTTAATGTTATTAACCTATAGAAGATGCATATTATAAATGGAATAGCTAAAATGCAAATTACTGCCAATTCTAGGGGCTGATGAGGATAAATGTCATCTGGGGCTCTCACATAGTGTTGGTGAGCATGCAAATGGGACGTAAGTCCATTCTGGAAAACCTTTTGTCTATTGCTTATGTAGTTAAACAGATGTTTACCATATGATCCTATAATCTTGCTCCTTCCTATGTATGTGCCCTAGAGAATTAAAATCTTATATGAAAATTGTACGCAGATATTTATAACATCCCTATTACAAGTAGCCTCCAAACTAGAAGCAGCCTAAAGTCATTCATCAGGTGAATGAGTAAACAAATTGTGGTACAGCTGTATAATAGAATACTGCTCCAGAAAGCAACAAAATTAATGATCTACACAAGTTGGATGGATCTCGAGGGATTTTGCTCAATGAAAGGAATCAGACTCAAATGTCACATGGTGTTTGAGTCCATTTATATTGTGCTCAAAAGGACAAAACTGTAGAGACAAAAACAGCAGTGCTAGGGTGAAGGACAGATATGGCTGCACAGGGAGTTCCGTGGGGTGGTGGAAATGATCTGATTGTGGTACTAGATGCATGAATCTATGCATGTCAAAGTGCACAAAACAGAACACACCGAAAAGTCGGTGTCCTAAAGGGACACCTAAAGAGTTAATTTTAAAAGTTAAAATACTTTTTTTTGAAAACTTTCCTCTTAATGCCAGTGTGATGTCTGAGTTTTATACCAATTCTCTGGGCAACTAATAGCGATGGATCTCTTTAACAACAGAGGTTTGGAACTCTCCTCTGAAAACTTAGAGTTTATTTTGGAGAAACACAGTAAATAGCAAGTAACCTCCAGCAGGCTGTCATTTCAAAGCAAAAGCAGTAGAGAGTCTGAAAGCTTGCCAAACTGCCAAGTTAAACAGAGAAAACAAATATTTGTATAGCTTTTTAACAAAAGAGCAATATGGGTTTTGGCAGAAAGACCTCTTAATGGCACTTGTGGCTTTAAAATAACTGAGCCTTGCTCCCATTATGTGGATATTACATGCAGATGCACTATATGTCAGAGACTGTGGTGCTGTCCCAGGGAGACATAATTAAAGATAAAACCCAGACTGACAGGACAATCTGTCTACTTGTACAAATATGGCAGAGCCCATATTTGCTCGGGGAGCTGCACTGAAGAAGTGAGGGTTGGTGTGCCGCCTTGCACTCTCCAGTCTATCTGGGGATCACAAGAGCTCCCTCCTTGGTCCCTTAGAGAGTGTGAGGGTATAGGAATCATGTGAACTTGGGCACTTAAGACTGCATGCACTATGTAGAAGACTCATTTGGATCACTTTGCAGTTGTGGGTTCGTGACTATTTTCAGATACATAGATAGGATCTTAAACGTTTTAGCTTGGGGATGGCATGTTTTGGAATCAAAGACAAATACTGTGCTGTTTGGAATAAAGTGATGGTATTGAGGGGACTGTGTCCAGTATTGCCTTATCCCCACCCATCCCAATGCAAAGCCTTAATATCCTCTCTGCTTCTAAAAGGAAGACACTTTAACCCAACTTCCCTTTCCATCAAATGGGATTGAAGGCTTGCACATTTATGGTAATGAGGTCATGAAGGTCAAGTATAATTGCTGGGATATAGGAAAGAAGACCATTTTAGGTCACTTAAAAGGATTACAATAGAAGGAAGATAAATCGTACAAACAATGGAAAAGGTGGTCTCAAAAATAGCAGGGAGCTAGGAACATAGCTCAGTGGTAGAGCACTTGCTTAGCATGTGTGAGGCCCTGGTTCAATCCCCAGCACAGCACAAAAAAGGAGGAGGAGGAGGAGGGGAGGGGGAGAGGGTGGGGAGGCAGGAGCTATGTATGAGCAATCTTTTCAGAGAATTGGCTACCAAATTAAACTTCATACATTTTCCCTCAACATTCCACATTTGCTGAGTCTAGTTTGAGTCACATGCCCACTCTGGCTAGAGAAGAGAAGTCACCTTGAAGGAAAGGCAAGTGGGCAAGGGAGAAGTTCTACAAAAGTCAGCCAAATGTCTGTGTCCTCAGGCAGAAGTTGTGTTTGGGGCAGGCAGAAATATTAACTTCCAGATCACCATGATGGGTTCTTCACAGTTTTATAATTAATAGCTCTTTAGGGTGTTAGGTAGGTTTGGGTGGGGTGCAGGAAAGTCTGGGGAGGGTGCTGGTGTTATGACAAAGAACAAGGTACAGGAACCGCGGGCCCGAAACCCCACAGGGCTCTGCCGTATGCTGGTAATAAGACCTCAGGGGCCATCAGTTACTCTGTTTTTTTTTGTTTTTTTTTTTTAATTTTATTCAGAAATTTACTTGTTGAACAATCAAACAAGCTTCTAATGAAATAATATATATACAAATTCTGAAAATTAGATTTACCCCCAAGAGCCCTCCCAATTACCCACCCTTATACCCTGCCCTCCCGCCACTTCCCAATACAACTCTACAAATGCCTTAGGTTGTATGACATTACACCTTATCCGGATTTAAAACATGATGCTAGACCTCCTTTCTCAATGGCCAGGGTCTAGCTCCAGCCTCCACAGATGAGTGGAGACATTCGACCCTTGGTTCTCTGGGTTATGCTTATTTCACTCAGCATGATTTCTTCCATAGCCATCCATTTACCAACTGACTGTTCCTGAACTTGCTATGATTTGAGCACTTAGTGCTGGAAGTGTGAGGCCTAGCAGACAATCATTAAGTCATGGGGGCACCATCCTCAGGAGGGATTGAAGCAAATCTCATGGAATCAGAAGAGCTCTCTTGAGGGTGGATCGCAGGGAATCTGGCACCTTCTTTCAGTCTACCTTCTGCATGCTCTGCTCTGCACTCTTGCATGTTCCCACCACTATTATGCCATTCACCCTGGGGCCGGCACCAGAGACAAGAAGATGCTGGTGCTATGCCCTTGAACTTCTGGAACTGGGAGTTACATAACCTTATTTCTTTATAAAGTACCAACTTCAGACATTTTGTTATAGCAACAGAAAACAGACTAAGAATCTTTTTCTTGTTATGAATCTTGAGAGAAGTTTATTTTTTGAAAGTGCTTATAGCAGCAGTCCTTAATGTTAGAGAATACAAGAATCTTATAGGTGTTAGGTAGGTGGAAAAGTCTGTAAAAATGCAGATTCCAGGTACCCAACACAGAAATTCTGATATAGTCATTCTGACTGGAGTCCAATAATCTGCATTTTAAATAATATTGTCAGGTAATTCTTATACAGGTATCAAAACCTATACACCACCTGTTTTGTTCCCAGCCCCTGTAAGAGAACTCCCTCAGTGTTTAAAGTTGAAAAACTGGGCATACCCTTTAAAAGCTCCCTCCTTGGTCCCTTAAAGAGTGTGAGGGTGTAGGAATCATGTGAACATTTGGGTAGGAGGGGGGCTCCATTCCCTGCATGTTGGCTGGAGATAGATAACCCAGGGATGGTGCACTCTCCCAAAACACCCACTCATTCCTGCTCCAAACATAGCCATTTAGTAAAGCAGGAGTAGGAGTGGAGTCTGCTTTGAGAGCCATTTTTGTTGTTTTAATTGTATGAGGATCTGAAATGGAGTGATTTCAGGTAAAGACCTGTGTTTGGGCTTAGCAGTATCTGATTTAGTAAATTTCTGCAATGAAGAAATTGAACTCCCGGTTGAACTTTTGAATTACACGTGTTTTGTTCAGGGAGTTGCACTGACAAAGTGAGGGTTGGTGTGCTGCTTTCTTGAGCATTCTTATCATTCTTATTTGCACTCTCCAGTCTATCAGGGGGTCACAAGTGCAGTGATGTGCAGTTTCACATCAAGATGCTTCTTGCACACATGTCATTTGTAAATGGCAAAGGAACACGTATGATGTGTGTACAATGCCCACGTCCTTCTCTATCTGCTGGCTTATTAATGCACTTTTAAAATGGGGAGTGGACACCCTAGGGTTCTTTGACTTTTTGAGGCGACATGGAAGGGTTGGGTCCTTTGGCCCAGTATCTACTTCAAATAAATTCAGAGACCTGACCAAATGAAAGTGAGTGATCACAAGGATGAAGATAGTTTAAATAATGACCTAACTGATATTTGGTTGCATCCAAGAAACCCATTAGCATATTAAAATAATAATAGAAAGTAATTTTGTGAACTCTGGAAGGACTTACTACAGTGCTTGAAATGACTGTGGCTTTGATCCTCCTTGTAATGTTTTTGCACTTTCCCATACATTCTCATCGATATACCCTCTTGTCCTTATTGATTGCAATTTTAGGATCTCTAATCTCTAAGAACATGGCTAAGGCCCTTTAAAGATAAGAACTCTGTTTAGTGAACCCATTCAAGTGCTATTCTGTGTTCTGTCTAAAATGAAATTGTCCCTTCTTTTCAGATGCTTCATTGGTTGTGTATGTGTTATGTGTATCTGTGTGAGTCTCTGTGTGTGTGTGTGTGTGTGTGTGTCTCTGTGTGTATGTTATATCTCTGTGTTTAATGGGGAAACAAAGGCAAGACTAGGAGAGGGGTAACTTTGTGAAGGAAAAAAATCTATTTTTTTAAATTCTTGCTTTATTTCTCACTTTCAAATACTTGGGGAAAGTTCTGTCTATTCTTTGGCTTCACAGGGTTGGGGATTTAGCTCAGTGGCAGAGCACTTGCCTAGTATGCGCAAGGCCCCGAGTTCGGTCCTCAGCCCTGAAAAAAAAAAATTCTCTTTGGCTTCACAAAATGTTGATATTTGAGAGAAGAATGAAAGAAAATGTTTATTTCTTCAACATTAAAATATAAAAAACCTCAGCAAGTACGCATTCGGTTCCACTTGGTTTTATAAGTCATTTGCCAGTGTGATGAGCCTTATATCTTCCCTCTGGTGAAACATCCCCACATCTCCTGATCGACATTCCTCTACTCCTTTGCTTCATAAATCAGAAGGGAGGATGCCATTGTAATACTTGACCATATAAGGGGGAGAGAGGCCCAGCTGTGATTTCGCTTTGACCTCATGTCAGAACTGTATATACACTGGAGGCCTTTTAAGGAAATGTGGTGCGTGCAGGGAAGTCATCCCCGGGCAGTCCATCCATTTTCCCTGCTACTGCAGAATTGGTGCCTGCAAGCTCTGAGTGACTCTGAAGCATGAATCACAGGGTTGCTGGCGCCAGGATGGAGGGAGGAAAATCTCAGAGACCATGCGCAAAGTTACCATCTTAACTTTCACTAAGAGCTCATCTCACAACTTGGCTTTCGGCCTTCTCTGTAAACTTCGCATGTTCCACATTCTAACCTTTACCGGGGCGCTGCCTTCTATATTATGAGTTATTATCATGGCTACAACAAGGTGACCACTGCCTCCTTAAGGGTTCAGATTAGTCATGCCTGTGCTGTAATGGTTGTTTCTGTTGAACAAGATCTTAAGTCCATTGATCCACAGAAATTTCTTTCACTGGCTCTGAGTCAAATAATCTCTCTGAGACTCAATGTTTTTCACTAAAAATGGGGAAAATAAATGTGATAAAATATACTCAAGGTGGGGCTGGAGCAGTGGCTCAGCGGTTACAGCACTTGCCTGGCATGCACGAGGACGCGGGTTCAAACCCCAGCACCACATACACAACAAAGTCTTGGAGCAATGAAAGCCACATGGAAAACTAAATAAAATTGTTTCTCTCTCTCTCTCTCCCTCTCCCCCTCCTTCTCCCTCTCTCTTAAAAAAATACACACTCGAAGTGTTTGGTGTAGTAATGGGAACATAGCAAATTCTTACTGTTAGCTGCTATTATTATTGCTGTTATTGTTAGAAGAGTTAATAGATTTGATCTTTGTAGCAAGTATTTCCAATAATGTCACTGTTCCAATCTAGCACTAGTCTTACAGATTTTCTTTAAATGCAGAATGCCTCCAGAACTGTTTTTAGAGTGTCTGAAGAATGTCTTGGCACAATTCAGCATGCAGAAAATGGGATCAAGCAGGACAGGTCCTGAATCCCCGCCCAGCCTCTTATCAGTTAGGGCCTGGGACATGCTATTTAATCTTGTGGTTCCTTAGTTTTATAGTCAGTAGTCTACTGATAATAGTTGTTTAAATCCAGACATTTTGGTTTCCAGGGACAGAAACAAATTGAATTAGAGCAAAGATGTAGACACTGTTTATTGCAAATCTATAGAGATTTCACTGAAATAAACTAGGGTTTGTTTTGCAAGATAGGGACGATGGAAGAGCAAGAGGGGCCTCAAGGGGAGGAGGAACTTCTAGTTGTAGGCAGATAGATGGTCTCTTCCAGCTGCATTTAATCCTAGACTCACTTCCATCTTTGAAATCCATCTTCGTGAGTGATCTTTTCCAGTAAATAAAAGTCTTGCAAGACAGGCCAACATGACAGAAATATGGCTCTGTGTGTCCTCCGAATGCCTACCCCTTGCAGTCTGGTACAGTGGCCATGGTGCCACCCCTGGAGCAACCAGGTTATTGAATCATCCAGGCTATGGGGTTGTTTGCGGGGACACCAAGGGACGTCTACCTGTGGCTTCCCATGAGAGGCCCACATCTGCATGCAGAGGTGTGTTCCCAGAGACTTCCGTCCAGCACCCAAGAGCCAAAGCTCATTTCATTAATAACGTGCTCTGGTGGGAAGAGACCTTCATTTTCTACTCAGTTAGGTCAAGGGTTCCCAAGCCTATTTGTCAGGTTCCAGGCATAGCTCACTTCCCTCAGCAGCATCTCTGGCCACCTGCAGTGATTCTCAAAGAAAGCAGGCTTTGCAGATTGGAAACTTCCCAGCACTGGGATTTCTGGTCCTCCTCTTTGCCCTGTTGGAATATGGCCCGGGGTCCTTGTTCTGTCAGTAGACACACCTCAAGGCCCTTTCAGGGCCAAGCCCCACACTAGAAGTTGCCAATTAGAGAAAGAGAACACTTCTCCTCCTGAGCTGCTGTAGATGCACAGGGTCCTTATAGTGTGATAGGAGTTATGTCAGGATGCTCCGTGGTGCTGTGGGAGAGTGGAAGGGGTCACCTGTGTAAGGGCAACAACGTTTACCCAGGGCAGCCTCAGGAGGGGCCTTCTCCCATTCTGGGCATCTTGGTCCAGTCAGTACCATAGACTGGGTGGCTTACAAACAATAGGAATTTATTTCTCACTCTTCTAGAGGCTGAGAAGTCCAAGGTAAAGTTGCCTGCAGATTCAAGAGCCCACTTTCTGACTCACAGACAGAAGGGGAGGCTACTTGGTGCTATCAATATTTTGGGGTATCACAATGCTTATGTTGTAGTAACCTTTATATCACTTACTAATGACCTCAAAGAACAAGAGTAGAGATGCTTGACTGCTATAATTGTCCTATAATTTTATTATAATGATTAATTATTATAATTGTTCAGTCTTGTTATTCTATTTTACTGTTATTGTTGTTAATCTCTTAGTGTACATAATTTATAAAGTAAGCATTGTCTTAGGTGTATGCATTGGAAAAAACATTACACTGTATAGACAGGATTTGGTGCAATCCAAGGTTTAAGGCATCCTTGGGGGATACTGGAATATACTTCATGACAAGGGGGGACTTCTGTAGTTTGCCTTAACTCAATGATTTGTAACTTTCCTAGAAAGAAAAATCTCTAGAAATAAGAAATGCTACTTATAGATACCTGGGCCCTAACCAAGCTCTACTAACTCAGTATGTTACCACAGAGAGGCCTAGGAATTTTCATTTTTAATTATTTTCTCAGATGACTCTTATTATCTAGAAAGTGTGAGAAGCATCAGTTTTTTCCAAGAAGCCCAATCATGGCTCTACAGCTGCTCCCCTCTATAAGGACATTTTCAAGCTGGACAGAAGAGCACAGAAACCTTGTCTAAATTAATGTGCTGTGTTAGGCCCTGAAGGCCACCTTCTGAGATGCCATAGATGTAATTTTACTTTAAGTTTAACCAAAGTTTACATCATATGAACTCAATTTGCTACTTTTATTTAGATTGGATTTGCACATTTGGTTTCATGAGGGGAAAAAAAATCCAACTGTCTTATTTCATTCAGTTAGAAAATCTGTTGCAAGGGAACAATCATTTCTTGTTTTGCTCCTTGGAGTATTGTTTTGGGCTTTTGGGGAAACTGTCAATAGCTCAGTGCAAGGTTGGTATGCTGGGTCTGCACGTATCTGTCTCTGGTATTTCGGATGAGCATCATTAACTACACTGGATATTGGCAGAGGGAATGAGAGCTGTCAGAGAGTTCTGGGATGGAATGTTCAGAAATAAGTTTGTAGGACCTTCTGCAAATAAGTATTGGATTTGCAGAATGTTGTGGGAACATTGGAGGACAGAATGCAGCATTGTCCCTGAAATTCTTGTACAGCAGCAGATAAACTAAGGTCTGACAAGGGTTATATCCCACTGCCTTGCCCCCACGCACACAGCTACCAGATTACCAGGGCTGCTTACTGCTCAATCGGCACTGTCAGTCCCTCACTTTGAGCCTTTGATATTCATGGACCCACACATATAAGAGCCCTGAAAACAAGCATGATCTAAACAATGAAGAAACTGCAATGCCAGCATGATTAACTGCCTAATTGAATACGTATACAATGCAATATGTTGTCACTTTCTTATTAAATTTAGTATTCAAGAAATAATCACAACACTCGAAAATAATTTGTAGGATATATTTTCTCATTCGAAAAGGATTCTCAAGTGTGCGCAAGAGATGAGATCCTTGCCAATACTTAATTAAATGAGTGACTTGGATCCTCATCATTTCAAAAGCAAAATTATAAGAACCCTTTCAAGATGCTTTTGGAGCAAGAAGTAAAGATTTTTATATGAGATGTGGATGCATTTTAATATGTTTGGTATGATATGGGGTGGGGCCTCTCATACAATAACCCAAGGATGTTGGGCAGGACACATGGTTGGAAAAAATAAAATAAAATGTGCCATTCAAAGTTGTATCTTCAACAGTTCAAAGTCAGTGAAAGGTTTTGCACCCTCAGGTGTGTTGACTATCATAGAATGGTGTGGTCCGCTCTCTCCTATACCAGTTATGTCCTGAAGGGACTTGGCAGTAGTCATCTCTGCTGTCTGCATTCAGGTGGCACTGATGGAGAGCTGTTGTATGCAGTTGCAGGGGGTTGTACTGTGTAAGGGTACACTATACCAAGGGGTGAGTATTCCTGGTGAGGACACCTTACATTTGAATATTTATTATCATTAGTCACTAATGAGTTACTATTTATTTGTTATTAGTATCATTATCAGTCCTTGGTCATCTGACCCTTGCTCATGTTCTAGGCCTGTGGCGGAATGTGGGGTGAATCAGGTTTGTTCTTCTCATGACATCCAGGGAGTGAAAGAGGGAGAGGAGAGGCCTGGGTTCCAATATTCCCTTCAAGGGGACACCCCTCAGGGACCTAACTTCCTCACTAGGCCACCTTCTAAAGGTTTCACCGCCACCCAACAGTGCCACAGTCTGATGACCACGCCTTTAACACAGGGGCTTGTGGCAGATATTCAAAATCCAAACTTTAGCACAAAGGCAGGGCTTGGGCGTCGGCCCTGGGTTGCCATAGAGAGTGGTGACTCTCCTTCTCCATTCATCTTTTCATCCCTTCTCTGTAGGCTGTGGGGCTTTGCCCTAAGGGCACCTGTTCACCCCACCATGTGACTACACTCCTGCTATGGTTCTCAAAGCCAGAAACCATGTCACTTTCTGTTTGCTTTTCTTCCTGCTTTTCACCCTTCTCTCACTAACAGGCTCCCTGTGTTCCGACAGTTCTTAAAGCAATAGCTCCCTGCCCTTCTCTTAGGAAGTTTTTCCAAAGCCCCCAACAGCATCCACATGAAATAGAACCACATGGATAAACTCTGCCCTTGCCTCGGTCTCCAGACAAGGAGGACAGGACTGTGGAAGATCCTTCTTATTTTTCTGGGATGCATCTGCTTCTCCAATTAATCTCAGGAACTATGTGTTCTCACCAACTTATTCTGGTCCCTGTCCCCCAGAGAGGATGAGCCCTCTGAGAGAGGAACTGTCGCCCTCACTGCAAAAGAAGCTCTCCCCACCTTCTTTCTCTTCCCCTACCACCTCCTGTTTTGTATCCCAGGGCATTCTACTCAGATACTAAAGGGCTTGCTGTCAGCTGCATGGGCGACCATGCCCCAGGCTGGCTTCTCTGGGCTAGGTCCAGGGTGGACCTTCAGGCTGGGCTGCCTGTCTTTGCTGAGTGAACTCAGAGCTTCTTGCAGTTCAGGACTCAGAGGAGGAATCTTGACTTCTTTGGAGAAGGCATTTTCCTTAGAATCCCTGTTGTGAATTTAAGAACATTTGTTGAATTTTTCCTTCCTCTTACCCTTCAAATATGTCCAATGGGGGTGAATTTTTGAGTTTCACCCTGCCATAGTCACATAAAGAATATATTGCTTATTTCATCTTGTCCAGTTTTTTTTTCAATGCTAAATGAAGCCACCAACCCCACTAGGGGTTTCATATAAATGTGAGAAAATATGTACCATACCCTTCTTGTGAAGTTTTATGCCAAAATGAGCATTTGGTTCTGAGAAATCCTTCAAAGGTCAAAAGAGGCCAATTTATCATACTCTCCTATGTTTTTGCACTTAACTTAAAACACTGAAGTTAGTAAACTAACATATAAGCTGTACTCAAATAGAAGTAGGTTTATTGACCTTCTCAGGCAAACTTTTGTATACGTTCCACTTGGAAATTTATTTACTATCACCTAATTTTACCCTGAACGTTCAATCATCCTATTCATTTCCCCCCCACCCCGGTGGTATTTTAAGTTTGGTAATCCAAATCATGTTTTATACCCATGTAGGAGGAGTATGTGTTTTGATGGGACCCATGATGTTTGCACGAAATGAACAGATGTCTCTAAGTACTTTATGCCCAGTAGAGCTGCTGCCCTCAAAGGCCTCCCAGATGGGAGAGGGAGTCAGATGTCCTGACATGGAATGCAGTATTCTTTGTTGAATTCCTGACAACTGGGGTTTGTGGGGGCTGCACAAAGAAGGGACTGGAGAGATTAACATGAAAAGTAAGGAAGTAGCCTGAATCCAGTGGGAAAGGGTGAAGAAAGTGCTGGTATTTTCTATTTGCTTCAAAAGTCTCTCCCCCAATCCTTCTCTTAGCCCTCTGGCATGCAGGGTGGAACTTTGAAAAGGTTCCTCTTCCATGCAGATCTTAGTGGAGTTTGGGTAACTGGGAACACTGCAGATATGCAAGGGAGGAAATTCAGCCAGGCATTTATTTCTCTCCCTTCACATAGTAGTCTCTATTTCCAATAATGAGTTTTGGGGTGGGGGATTCGTAGACCTGACAGTGCTTGCCTGGGGTTGGGCACTGGACTGTCCACTGTACGTCTCTACTCATACACCTTTGTAAATGGTTCTTGTATTAAAAAATTTTAAAAATCATTCAAATAGAGTATGTCTTCTGTTCTTGTTGGCATCCTCACTGAGACAAGAGCATCCCCACCTATGTGAATACGTGTGCAAGGATCTGAAGATGCCTGGTGTTTGAAGGAGGAGCCATCAGAAGAGTCATTTGTTATGGCAGGAGGATGGTGATGGATACTCCTAACCCTTGCTGATGTCCACGGAGGGCTCCTAGAGTTCAGGTCCTCCCAGTCATCTTCACACTTGGTCCTCACTGAGCAAGGACTTACGTTGTTATTCCATTTTGAAGGTGAAAGTGCTAGATTTACTGAGTTTCAGTAACTTAGTCAAGGTCACCAGTAAGGAAGGGGTGGAGTTGGAGGGGACTCAGGATTCCTCCGCTCACCCACGCCAAGGCATTCGGACCAGTTTCCCTATGGTGTGCATGTTTGCCTGCTCTTCCTAGCCACTCAGCTTTACTTCTGCTGTAAAACTTTCATTTTCCACCAAAGGACATCTACTTTTTCAGTATTGCCTTTTCTCATAACTTAGTCATTAAACTGAAGTGTTTTTTAAAAGATAAATTAAAAGAAGTAGGATCAACATTACATGATAAAGGGGTTGGCACAGCCTTCCTTAACAGGACTCCCATGGCGCAAGCAGTAAAGTCAAGAATAAGTGCATGGGATGCAATTAAACTAAAAAGCTTTTGCACAGCTAAAGATTTAGTCAAGAGCATCAAGAGAGAACCTACAGAATGGGAGAAAATCTTTGCATGCTACACCTCAGACAGAGGGCTAATATCCAGAATATACAAAGAACTCAAAAAACTAAACACCAAAATCACAAATAACCAATCAATAAATGGGCTATGGAACTAAAAAGAAGCTTCACAACAGAGGAAGTCCAAAAATCCTATAAACATACGAGAAAATGCTCTACATCTTTAGCAATAAGAGAAATGCAAATCAAAACTTCACTGAGAGTCTACCTTACTCCAGTCAGAGTGGCAAAAATGAAGAATATAAACAGTGACAGGTGCTGGAGGGGCCATGGGAAAAGAGGAACACTGTTAAATTGCTAGTGGGACTGCAAACTGCTACAGCCACTCTGGAAAGCAGTGTGGAGACTCCTCAAAAAATTAGGGCTAGCACTGCCTTTTGACCCAGCTATCCCACTCCAGGGTGTCTTCCCAAAAGAGCTAGGATCGGCTTACTATAGAGATACAGCTTCATCAGTGTTTATAGCAGCTCAATTACGATAGCTAAATTATCGAACCAACCCAGATCCCCCTCACTCAATGAGTGGATCCAAAAGCTTGGGTACATATATACAATGGAATACTACTCGGCTATTAGAGAAAACGATATTATGGCATTTGCAGCCAAATGGATGGAGATGGAAAAAATTTTGCTAAGTGAAGTATCCCAAACTCAGAGACTCAAGGGCTGAATGTTTTCTCTCATTTGTGGAAGCTAGAATACAAGTGGAAACAGTATAATAGATGGCTAACCTAACAATTACCTCAACATGTATGAATTTTTACATGATCATGGGGAATCTTGCCTAGGTTCCTGGGGGACATAGGGAGAGGGGTAGGCAGAGGGGAGAGGAATAGGAAGGACATCAAGGAGACCAGAGGGAGGTAGTATGGGGGAATCTAATCTGAGGGGAACCTCCGACTTCCAGGAGAAGTCCAATAAACTTGGGGCTTAAGTAGAGTGAAGCATGGAACCATGGGGAACCCAAAGGGGGGAAACCATGGTCTGGCACCAGTATTGGCTTGTTCTGTCATTACACTTTTGTTCTTGATTGTTTGACGATGAACCCCTCCTAAATGTAAGACCATGTTTATGGAATAAATTTTTAAAAAAGCATAGGCATTCTGAACAAGAACCAAAAAAAATTAATATTAGAGCAGGGTTGATGTGGCATGACCTTTTCTTATCTGCTGATAAAATTAAGCCCAATCCTGACAGGAAATCCTGGGAAGGCTAAGTGCAGTCTTGAATGTGGTACCTTTTGGGCACAGTGTCTGCCTGAATGTCCCTTGCTATACACTTGTTTTCTTAGAACCCACACAGAGAGAAGTGCTTGGTGACTTATCTGGCAGCCTGAGTCATCCACTGGGACACAGATCGGAGTTCCGTGATGAAATGAAAGGTCAGCTGGAATGTGTTGTTTAGTCCACAGCATTCCAGAGTGGACAGATGTCACTCACATTCCACCCCAGGATCTGAAGGCTTACATGTGGCCCTGCTCAGGACATCTCTTCCTGGAATGTGGAGAGTTTAGGCCCTGAGAGATTTTCAGTCTTACTCATGTCAAAGAAATAGGAATGCCCTAAAGAAAGCTGAATCTGAGTCTCAGGAACCATACGCAGGACTAATGAATGCTCTGTGATGTTGGTGGACAGTTAGCAGGAAAAAGGGTGAGGAAATGCTCAGAGTACACAGAAAACAACCATTTTTAGCTTTAAAAAAAGAAGAAAGCTTTAGAGTTCTGGTTGGGCAAGTGGAAGGCACTGACTAAGAATCTTGGGACATGCCCAGGCTAATTAATTACAGCTGGCTCCATCCAGCATGCGTGGACGTGCCTTCCACCTTAAGAAGCATAGCTATGGGACAGGGTACATCTTCCAAGTTCCTTGTGGCTTTGGTGGCATTGCTGGGTCCTGGCTGCTTCTCTGAGCCAAATGATGTTGAGCCAAATGGTGGTGTATCTCTTCTTTTAGCCCCATTAATTCTTTAGATTTACAAATATCTGAAACCTGTTATTAGAGAGTAGGAGAGAAAAACCACTATGTTTTCAGTTTGGACTGTTGAGGAAGGAAAAGTCATTGGAATGGCAAAAAGCTAGATATCATTGCAAGAGAAAGCACACACTTAATTTCTTCTTTGTAGCTTTTTTGCAATTTATATTTCATCACCCTTGAACCATGACTGTTTATTTCCCACTGTTTGAATAAAGTACAGCTTGTCTATTTCCCCCTCTGGTGAGTAATAAGGTTGCTTCTGGTTCTGCTCTCTCTCTCTCAGAGACTGTGCTGTATCTAACAAACATCTTTGAACTACATTGGTTGTGGACGTGCATTGAAGTTTCTCTGGGACAGATAACCAGAGGTGGTCTTGTTGGATCATAGGGCATGATCAATTCTATTAAAAATTATCAAATAACTCTATAAAGTGAATGTACAAAGTTCTGATTCTGCTGCCAACATTTGGGTTTCTCTTTTCCAATGACACTATTTGATTTTTTTTCTTTTTTCTTTTCTGTTTGTCTTCTTTCTTTTTCTCTTTGGCATGATGGGTGTGGCATTATATCTAGCTGTTGTTTGGACTTCCATTTTCTTCATTTGCTGTTTTCAGATGGACCAATCAGCCTTCCTCCTCTGTGAAATGCTTAAATCATTTGCATTTTTCTTATTGGGTTTAGAGGACTTTACTTAGATTTGCTATAAATCCTTTAATTTATGCATTGCAACTATCTTCTCTCAATTTATGACTTACCTCCTTCTTAAACGTCTGATAAATGGAGATTTTTGTAATTTTAATGTAATGGGGGGTTGGGGATTTAGCTGAGTGGCAGAGGGCTTGCCTAGCATGCGCAAGGCCCCTAGTTCAGTCCTCAGCCCTAAAAAAAAAAAATGCAATGGAATTTATCAAATTTTCCTTATATTTAGACTCAGCTCATGGAATATTTTATTCATTCTTTTTCTGTCCCCCTCAAACTCTTAACTCTAATCTGCCCATGGGAGTAGATTGCTAATGCTTTTCTGTCAAATTTTAGACTAAAAAGGTTTAAATTAATATTTTTAGGCCAGCAATAGACTGATCGAACACTGTGGATGGACACTGGGGTCCCTGTGGTTCTGCTGAAACTGAATCCAATATGAAACAGCAGAGGAAGCAGATCATGCCACAGCATTTCAGTACAAACTCTTGCCTCACAGAATGACTCTTACAGGTGGAATAGTGACCCAGCATTATGTAAATAGTAGCTTTCTCTAGTTTCCGTTCTTCCTTTGCAGTGAGTATCTGTTTACAGTAGCTGTGTATTCCTTTACTATCTAATGCCTACGTGTCCCTTTCCCCTTGTCTTATGATGTAGACTCTGTAAGATTCCTCGGATGCCATCCAGGAGAAGATGCTGATTGAATCCAGGAGAGAAGACAAGCAAAACTATTTCTAAAAACATACAAAGCTTTGTTGTACTGAAATGTTTTACCTCCTGGGTAGGAGCTATCATTTCAGTTCTGATCACTTTTAGCCTATAGAAGAAGATGAGCTGATTCTAAATCTTCTAAAGGTATTAAATAGATTTTAAAATCTTCAATAAGAGGATGCGTAAGTTTGAAAACACAAAGCAAAGTAAACCAAAAGGAGATGACTCCTTTTCCCCCTTTCTGAGCACAATCTCATAGGAATCTAAAGGACAGAAGAATATTGTCTCTTGAATATCTCTCAGCTTAGCTGGAAGACTTGAGACTTAAATTCTCCAGCCTTAGCCCATCAGCAATTTTTATTTAAATAATCAGAAACAGGACTAGTTTACAGCAAAGTGCTCAAGCATCAAGACTGTGAACCCAAGGCACTTAATTCCCCATGTACGGGATTCCAGATTCTTTACTAGTTTAAGACCGTGAACCTATTGTAGTTTCAATTCTACATATTTTTTTCCCCTCTTGGATCTTTGCTGAAATTCCTAAAGCCAAGTTTTTTCTTTCAAGTAAAGTCAGAATCTTCAGAAATCTGTCTACCTTTAGTTCCCTGACAAAATTTAAACTCTGACTGGGAAGGATCCCCTCCTACCTCCCAAGACAATTAATGAACGTACAGACACATCTAGGTAAAGCAACAAAGGCCCCTGGGTTTAGGGTCCACCTTTGTGTGTTTTACAATTGGTCAATATCTGGAGGTCTAGAGGGAGCATAAGGCATGCAGTTATTTTTGCTGATGCTTTCAGATATTCCATAAATGACATAATCTACTTCCCCTTGGGTCAAGCAAAAGATGCAGTGCTAAGACCAGAGACAATGTTGTAACTCTGCAGGCTGTCTGCAGTTGTTAAAGTACTGTCTTTTCATTATGTCCAATCCCATGTGATCCTTATAACCTCTCTGATAAAACTGTAAAGGAAGGCAATATTTAATATGTGAGTTTTGAGGTTTAAATCAAGCTGAGATAATATAGCCCCCAGGACCAAACAATACTCTGCTAAAGTTTATATGTGGTTCAAAAACTTTTGATGTCATCTTATTATGATAGTGTCATGTTTTATGCTTATTTTAGGTGAAAGTATGAATTATTCCATCCAAATAGTTGATTTAAGAATAAACTTTAAGATTGCTATTAGAGGGCTGGGGGTGTAGCTCAGTGGTAGAGTGCTTGCCTGGCATGTGTGAGGCCTTGGGCTCCATCCCCAGCACTGAAAAAAAAATATTGTGATTAGAAAACCAGGTTTAGCTGAACTCTGCCTCATTCATATTTATGAGCTGGGCAGGCCTTCTTAAAAGGCTTTCAAAGTACAAGCTCATATGAGCCTTTTGCCAGAGAGCAACCCCAGCCAGCAGTGCCAGACATCAAAGAAGGGACCTGGGAGTGAACTCATCGATGTGAAAATATTGAAGAACTAATTTGAGGGCTGTTTTGTTAAATGTCTGCTAAGACATTAACCAGCATATCAGGACGCTATTAAACTCCATCTTCAGTAGTTTGCTTTCTGGCATTATGTAAATGTGACTAATTCAAACATGCATTTAGTGATAAATACTGCAAAGGGCTTTTTTAAAATTTTAAACAAACTTTGATTAAAGTATAATGTACTTACAAATGTGTGGCTCATAAATGTGTAGCTCAAGGAATTTTCACAAAATGAATACACCCATGTAATTACCATTAGGATCAAGAAAGAAACAGGATAGCACCTCTTGAACTTCTTTGTTCCCATTCTGATAACTACTCTCCCCAGAGATAGCTATTATCTTAATTTCTATCATCAAAGATTAATTTTGTCTATTTTGAGTGGTATCTCAGTGGAATCATGTATGCTCCCCTGTGTCTGGTTTATTTTTCTGAAAGTTATATTTATGACAGTGGAAGTGGTAATATATCACACTGAATAAATTTATTACAATAGGTACTAATTTGCTTCCCTTCAGCTGCACGTGACAATTGCATATCTTCACCAGCACTTGGTAGTACCGCTCTTTTTCACTAGGATTGAGGATATGTGGTGACCTCTCACTGTGGTATTAATGTGAAGTTCCCTGATCTTTAATGGTATTGAGCATCTCATGCTAATTGTGTAATGTACTTTTTATAAAAAGTTTGCATTTTAAAAATGATTTGTAGGAATTTAAAAAATGTAAATAAATATGTGCAAATAAATATGCAATATCTTCTCCTAGACTGTGCAGATGAGGACTTTTTTAAGGGAGCTGAGAATTCTGTGCATAGAAAATAGGACCATGGCCCCTTCTTGGTGCTTAAGAAAGGGAATATTTGTATATAGAGCAAAGGAGGAGGGACCTGGATCTTGTCCTCCTCAAACCTATCACAGCCTTTTTGAGGATTCCAAGAGCAGCTGGGTATGCCTCCGACGCACTTGGTATGATCAATCAGTGTTCTTTTTTTTTTTTTTTTAATAAAGAGAGAGGGACTGTGAGAGAGACAGAGAAAGAGAGAAACAACTTTATTTAGTTTTTCTCATGGCCTTAGTTGCTCCAAGACTTAGTTGTGTACGTAGTGCTGGGGTTTGAACACGGGTCCCCATGCTTGCCAGGCAAGCGCCGGAACCAGCCCCAATCAGTGTTCTTTTGATTCTTCTCCTGCAAGTTGAGAGTCATTAATATGTATCAGTATGAAATACTGTTGTGCTTTGGGTAAATATTTGAAAACCTACCATGGGCATGCATTTTGCGGAATACTGGAGGCACAAAGATAGAGATGCCATCATCCCCATACTTAGTGAACTTTCAGGGTACTTTTAGAGGGTTTTTGTGTCTATTATCCTTTTTGATCACACAAGAGTAGGGTGATCATTACACTGGTAAAAATGATGTGTCCTGCTCCTCGAATATTTGATTCTCATGTAGTCACTGCCCTAATTCTGTAAGTTCTTCACTCCTAAGTTAGACCTTTGTCTCATCCCAATAGCCTAATTAGTACCTAGAGAAATTCTCCTTTCTCAGAATACATAATTCAAAAAAGGCATACAAAAACAAATGCCATGTTTTAAGGAAACTACATGGAGAAAAGATGATAAAATAGGTATGCTTAATCCCTGCTTTCTGATTGGCAGTTAACTCTGGCTCAAATGGTGATTCAGAAATTCAGAATTTTTCATCTAGTGGGTCAGCCAGCTTCCGCACAAGGTTTTAAGACTGCTGGATTTGTTCACGTTGAGTGTGCAGAAGGAGAAGGAATGTGGAGGCTGGGGCGTTTTTATAGTCGGGCCTGAAAGTGAAGTTCTATTGGCCAGAACAGCTCACTGCAAGGGAGGGTGGGAAACAGTTCAGCCATGTGAGGAAATGAGACAGGATGAGATGCTGATCATCTGGAAGGCTTTGCCCTGGGCTCTGCTAGGGTTTGAATGCTTTGTCCCTTCCAAAACTCACGTTGAAAGTTAATGCCCTCCAAACCTCAGGTGTGGCCAATGTGATAGGATAACATGATAGGAGTCTTTAAGAGGTAGTAGGCCATGTAGGTGCCTTCCTTGTTAATGGTATTAAGACATATAAAGGGCTGGAGCGCTGGCTCCATGGTTACGGCTCTTGCCTGCCATGCACAAGTACACGGGTTCAAACCCCAGTACCACATACACAACTAAGTGTCAGAGCAATGAAAGCCATGTGAAAAACTCAATAAAAATTGATTCTCTCTCTCTCTCTCACTGTCCTTCTCTCTTTAAAAAAAAAAAAAAGATACAATTAAAAAGGCTTCTAATGGGGCTGGTTACTGCGCTTGCCTGGCATGTGCAAGTACGGGAGTTCAAATCCCAGCACTATGTACACAACAAAGTGTTGGAGCAACAAAGGCCACATGAAAAATTAAATAAAAATTATTTCTCTCTTTCCCTCTCTCTCACTGTTCTTCTCTCTTTAAAAATAAAAATAAAAGGCTTCTAAGGCATGCTGCTTTGTCTGGTTTTCCTCCCCATCTTCTGCCTTATGAAGACACAGCAAGAAGGCCCCCACCAGACAAAATGTGGGTGCTTTGATCCCAGCCTCCAGAACAATAAGACATACGTTTCTGTTCTTTATAAATTACCCAGTCTCAGGTATTCTGCTATAGCACCACAAAGTGGACCAAGACACATTTTATGACAACAGGCATTTAGGATAAGTTTTGACAGAAATTGGAAAAGGAGGGTTAATCTGAGTAAAATGAATGAAAGGACTAAGCAGTAAGTACGTAACAATAACAAAATGCAAGGCATATTTGGAAAATCAGGACTAGTTCAGTCTGTTGGGAGCATAGCACACAGGGGAAGGGGAAGTGGAGACTAGTTCCATCCTGAAGTCACATTTTTGGAGGTTTGAAAGCCGGACTGAGGAGCTCACCTCCAGCGTGTTCTTTTGGTTGCCAGGCCTCATTCTCCCTTGCAGGCCGGATTATTTTTCTTTTCCCTTCATTCCTTGTCCTTTTCTAGGAAGCGAGTCCCCATGTTTGTCACCAGCACACACAGGGGCTCAGACACTCAGCATGAACAGCTTCATGTTGAGCTTTCCCGTTAGGAGATTTTAGAGGCTCCAGGAAATTCCTGCCAGAAACCAGTCTAATGCGTGGTGTATGCCGAATGCTGTGTTTGGGATGAATCCCAAGTTCTGGAGAGGGAGGAGGGGGGGAATTCCTTTCTGACCCTAGGACACAATGAGCCGGCCCTCAGGATCTTGGAATTTCATTACCCATGTTATCTTAGTCTGCAAAGCTGCAACTGTGGTTTATAATTACAGAAGTATGCCCTTTAAAATCCAATCACAGCCCGTAGCCTACTGACCTCCCAACAGTGATTAATTGGGAAGGGTGGGAAAGGGTGGGACCTGGGGAAATCCTCTCCCCTCCCTTCAGGCCTGCCAACTTGGATCTGAACCTACAAGAATATTTTGGTCAGAGAATATATGTCCCCACACCCTCTACCCTCTTGTTCACTCTCACCTCTGCCCCCAGGCTACACATTCTATTTGGTAATCATATCTTTGCCCATTTGCTAAGTTAATTTGGACCAGGCTTTTCTACGCACTGCCCATAGGAGGATTTTATGTGATTTATTCCTCCCTTCTTGAGCTTCTGATTATAAAATTTAGGGCTCTGAAAATCCACCTTTGCCCTACAGTCTGGGGAGGGTTTCTTTCATTGTTCCCACCAGGATGTAAGCATGATTCTATATTTTTCTTAAACCATTGAAAAAAAAAGAAGATGGAACCTTTGAAGTAACATCCAACCCACTAAAAGGTGCTTCTTTTCAAAACAAACTTGAACGAGCTTAGCACATAATATTTTAAATTATGAGCATCTTCATTGTATTTAGGGTTTGTGAAAAGGGAGGTGTTCAGTTTCCTGGGGCAAGGGTTCCTAGGTATTTTTCCCTCTATTTGGCAACAAAGCAAACCTATGTGTCCTTTATCCTATGTGTCTTGCCTCCTTTTTTGAACTAAGACCCTCGCTGATTATTTTCCTGACCGCACACATAGCCTTTTAAAACTAAAGCCTTGGGGTTGGGGATTTAGCTCAGTGAGTGGCAGAGTGCTTGCCTAGCACACGCAGGGCCCTGATTTCGGTCCTCAGCCCTGAAAAAAAAATGAAGTCTTATAGCTCGTAGGTATTTTCTCCTAGTCACTCACGCACAGGGAAGATAAACCTCTTTGGGCCAATGTCTGTGATACCAGCTCATTCCCAAGCATGCTTTGAAATCCATCTCTTTCCAGAAGCACTAAAATATTTGGAGAGATAGCATGGTCAATGGAATATGAGCAGAAATTAAGCAGGCCTGGGTCCAAGTTCTAACATATCCTCTGACTTCTGTGGGATTTTCAACAAAATACTTGACTACTTAGAGTCTCTGAGCCTGAATTTTGACAGCATAGATTGTTTTGGGCTGCTTATGAATTTTGTTGAGATGTTGTTGGACTTCTTTTATTCAGTGTTTGTGAGATTCAAGTTTCTCCATGAAGCAAAAGTTTTTCCCCCCAATGGAATTTATGGGATTAAATTATATATCACAAATTATTTATCCTTTATTTAGTCTGTTTCAGTTATCATAAAACATTATTTGATGATGATTCTTATAAAATCTCAAGTAACATGACATAATGGGTTCCCCATGAAGCAGATCTGAGAGAAATTTACTTGTAGGAAGTTTATTCTTGTCTACATTCAAGATCAAAGTTGCCTTCAAGACCAACACTGTTCATCAGCAATTACTGTAACAAAATACCTGAGAAAATCAGCTTAAAAAGAAGAAAAGTTTATTTTGGCTCTCTGGATTTCAGTTCATTGTCAGTTGATCCCAATTGCCTTTTGGGACCATGGTGAGTCAGTACATCATGGTGGGAATGATGGTGGAGGAAGCTACTTACCACATAGTGGCCAGGAACTAAAGAAGAAACATCTAACAACCCCTTTGGAGGACATGCCCCCACCTCTTAAAGGTTTGCACCACCTTCTACTAGCACCATGCTGAGGGCCAAGCCTGCAACATGTGGGCCTTTGGAAACATTTCATATCCCAACTATAGCAAACACCTGAAGGAGAGTGAGAAAGGAGGGTCAGCCAGAGAAAGAAGTTGGATTGCACTCTGATTGCAACAAAGTCCTCAGCCAACCCCTGGGGAGCTCTGGAGCCAAAACAACCCTACAGAGTTTCATCATATCAGACTAGGAGGTCAGGCCGTTGAACATTCCCCATTGACCTGGGGATGGGAGAATGACTTCGGGAGAGACAGTCTCTCTGTTTGGCAGAGAGGAGGGCTGGGCACATCTGTGATCTGTCAGCCATCAGTGTCCCTAGATGCTAGTGTAATGAGTAGTCCAGTACTAAAATGTGAAGAGAGGAGAGAGAGAGAGAGGGAAAGTGTGTGTGTGTGTGTGTGTGTGTGTGTGTGTGTGTGTGTGTGTGTAGTCTGAGCACTGCACCACACCATCCACTATACACCATAGTAATGCCTAAGAGCTGAACTGCTGCCTCATAGAATGTGGGTACATTCATCTCTAGCGGATAGTGTCAAACAATATTCCAATATGTTTGTATCTATGTATCATCTTAATTTAGATTCTGATGTCCCTAAGGGGACTCTTAACATAAAGAAAGAAAAGTTTATAAGAGGGAAGCAAATGTGAGACACTTTCATAAATATTAATTTTACATTTCCTGTAAATGGAGGAAATAAAATTGAAGTGATTGGAATAAGCTATTTGCCATTCCCTGTCTTACAGTTTGACATCCTGAAAACTGTCAACACTGACCAAGTTGTTCTGAAATATAGTTATAGAATCCATAGATCTTAAACACTACCTATTATGCTGAGAAAAGAAAGGAAATAAGGTGTTTGAATTGACTCTTGTCTCAAATTTCATTTTTCAGAGTGGCCAAATCAATGAAGATCCCTGTATATGAGACCCCAGCTGGATGGAGATTCTTCTCAAATCTGATGGACTCAGGACGGTGCTCTCTGTGTGGAGAGGAGAGCTTTGGCACTGGTAGGCTTTGTTGGGTTGATTTACTGGGGGTGAGGGCTGCTCTGTGAACTCATTCTGGAGGCCTGTGAACCTTCTGTGACTCGAAGGCTGGAAGAGATAATTGGAAGAGAAAAAAATCAGACAGTAGGATGTGTGCCATGATACACTCATCTTTCTGGACACTTTGTTCCTTTTAAAAATTTCTCTTTCTTTAAAAGTTTTTCTATTATGGAATTTTTTTCTAAAAAATGCATAAGAGAGAGAAAGTATACTGAATCACTAGGTTCCTATCACCCAGTTTCAACCACCATGAACTCATGATCAGTCTTTCTTTTTTTTTGCCCTGACCCACAAAGGGAGTCCACCTCCCTGGTTATTACAAGGCAATTCTCACACTCTAGTATGCTGTCCATGAACATATTAGTATGAACTTTTAAATATAAGCGCTCCTCAGAAAAAATATAATACCACTACCTTCATCACACTAAAATGTGTAAGAAAATTTCCTAATTTTAGTACTTTAAAGATGTCACTCTATTCTCTTCTGGCTTACATAGTTTCCAATAGGTTTGATAAAATCCTTATCTTTATTCCTCTGTATAATATACTTCTCTGCCCAGCCCTCAGTGTCTCCTTTTGATCTTTGATTTTCAACATATAATTTTAATATGTCGAGAGGTGTGGATGTGTGTGTGTTTAATCCTGCTTGGGACTCTTGGATTATTTGGCCAGCTGTTTGTTGTCATTTATTCATTTTAGAAAATGTCCAGACACTGTCTTCAGCTCTTTCTCCTTCCCCATTCTCTCTCTCTCTCTCTTCCTTCTCAGGCTCCACTTACACACTATGTCATATAATTTCTGACAATAGAAGTTGCATTGGAGCTCTTACGCGCACTGATCCGGCTTATGTTTTCCCTTTTCGGTTGCAGTTGAGATTCTCTCCATTGGCATATTTTTAAGTTCACTGATTTCTTTCCTTATTATATCTAATGTGCTGATGAATGAGTCCATTGAAGGAACTCTTCATTTCTGATTTTGTGTTTTATTTCCAGCATTTCTATTTACTTTTTTCAATGAGTTTTGATCTCTCTACTGAAAAGATCTATATATTTGTGTATGCTGTTTATATTTTCCATTGATTATTTACCCTATCAGACATGACTATTTTAAATTCCCTGATAGTTTCAGTCTATGGTTCATCTCTGACTCTGGTTCTGCTGATTGGTTTATCTCTTGACAATCATTTGCTTTTTCTTGCTTTTTGTAGATATCTTATTTTACATGGAAAGGAGTAGTAGATATGATGGTAAATAGAACTTATTCACAGATATGAGCATACCCCTTTTTTTGCAGGTTTAGCACGGAAGTTTTAGCTAATCTAGTCAGGAGCTGATTTAGGTTTGGGTTTTATTGTTTCTGTTATAATGTTTATTGTACCACAGGCTTAAAATTTCTCCAGAAGTAGGAGATATCTACTATGTATTAAAACTGGTGACAGGGTACTACATTGGGTTTTTTTATGCATTCCTGGTTCATCCTCAGATTACGGCAGTTACTGCAAGTCTGTGACACAAGGTAGTGCTCAGTCACCAGGTTCCTGAGCGTTCTGCTGTAGCAGCACCTTTTGCTTAGTATTGGTAGGACTGTGAGTCCAAGGTTTCCTAACTTCCCTCTAGGGGCAGGTAATTTTCTTACTTCTGCCCTTTATCCAGCAGCAGTAGATCCTTTCTTAACCCTTGGGATGAGAGGTTTATAGTCAGGGACTTGAATCTTTTGTTTCATATGAGAGAAGAGTTTGGGGAAGTGGTCAGGCTTGATGTCTGTCTTCCAGGAGCTGCTGGTCATCTACTGCCGAGTGCTTGCACCACCATCTCCCTCCCTGTTCCTAATCTTTATTGAGACTGCTCAGTGGAAGTGTATGGAAAAGAACTTGGAAGTGTTTCCCTTGTTTCTGGGACTGTACATAATTTAAATTAACACAATAGGCTGTATTTCACCTTTATGCATTTTTAACTTATGTGATTTCTCATTATCTGCTTGTATGGCAGCCTCCTCTTTCTCCTGTGCTCTGCCAAAGGTAAGACAGTTTTTGTGTCCTCTCTGTGGAGTGACTTGACACTTTTCAAAATATGCTTTACTATATTGCCTTGTGATGTTAGATTTCTGATAAATTTAAGAAAATTTTGCAGATTTCCTGGCCTTTTCTTGTTGGTAGGATTGCAAGATTTTCCCTTGCAGATTTCTATTTCTTAAACAGAGTACAGAAATGGAACTGCAAAAATAATTTCTTATTTTTTCTATTCTTTTTCTTCCTTATCCCACAACAGTTTGTTCCTATTGGAACTAAAAGATATTACTGTGTAATTGGTTACTATGCCTCTTTAATCTCTCTCAATCTGTGTTTCTCTACTGTACATTTTCCCCTTCTAAATTATTCATTGAATAACTGGGTTACACATGTCCCACAGAGCTTTTCAATAACTTTGATTTTTGATGTTTCCATCCTCATTTTCCTTTCTAATTTGTTTAATGCTATGTAAAGAGAAATTATTAACAAATGATTAGTTATACTTTTTCTCTGCTTAGTACATTGTTATTTATTATAGTATTTTATTTTCCAAAATTTCTACGTTCTCTTTGATTTTTTATTTTTGGGTGTAGTCATATAATCTATGAGCAACTTTTTTTGTAATTTTTTAATGTTGATACCTTTTATTTCATTTTCTTTTACATAGCTATCTTTAAAATAATCTTGAATAATAACTGAGAGTTCATAATTTTAATGAAAATGGATTTAGTATTTTACCATCTATTTTGATCAATGATTTTTAATATTGATACAACATTTATTTATTTATTTATTTATTTATTTATTTATTTAGAAAAGAGGGGCAGTGAGAAAGAGAGAAAGAGAGAATCAATTTTTGGTTATATACGTGGCAGTGGGTTTGAACCCATGTACTTGTGCATGCCAGGCAAGCACTGCAACCACCAAACCACTGCTTCAGCCCCAATATTTATCAATTTTATGTAGGTTGGCTTTTATATTCCCTTTTTACTTAGAATCTTGTCAGGAATAAATTAGTTTTATCAAGTGCCCTGTTTGATTTAGTGACAAATTCATATATTTGTCCCTTTTGATGTGAATATAATGAAATAAAATGGATTTTCTGATATCAAACCATACTTGAATTCCTGAGAATAAATCCACTTTGTTGTGTTTACACAAAAGTGCAGTTAAACTACTGTGGTCAGAATGATAGTGTGTCCAGCTATACATCTATGTTCCTGAAGGGATTCATGGGATGTTTTCTTCTCTCACCACAATCAGTTAGACTTTAACAGAATTCCCATTACAGTCCAGGAGAGGCTGCACGCACCCTTGTCTCTTTGGGCAAAGAGACTACATGAAGCTCTCTCAAGTACTGCAGTCTGAGCTCAGAGTACACGGATGGAGGATTTGCTTCAGACAGCCCAAGTTGCTAAGCCATTTCTCTGCTAAAGCCCAAAGATAGAGAATTTCCTTCCTCTTTGGTGCTCTGTGTGCTTTTATCAGAGACCATGACTCAAAAATTAAAAAGTTACAAATTATAGACAATAATTCAGGTCACTGGTTAATAAGATAACACAAACCTAGCAACTGGAATGAAAATTGTTTAAATTCAGTTTATCCTCTCCTCTGTCTTCATAAGCATTTAGAGAGTGCTCACAATATGCCATCTACTTATAATCTCTTCAGTCAAGGGGGGAAATATTACATATAGAAACCTTGTCCTACCCTGAGTAGTAAATGTTTGCTTATTTCAGCTTAATAAACACATATTTAGTACTTCCAGCATGTAAGGCACTATATTGGATGGCGTGGAGAATACAAAGTGAAGACCACATCCTGAAGAATAGTAAGAAAAACACAGATGACTGTTCTACAAAGCAACTTTAAAGTGTCACAAGAGAGGAGTAGAAAATACACTATGGGAGATGAGGAAAAAGTGCTTTCAGACTGGAGGTTTAAAGCAGACTTCATGACAGAAATGGAAGTTAAGGTAGTGCTTAAGGAACAGGGAGGATTTATCCACACACAAGGGCCTGTCAGATGGAGTGATGTCAAGGAAGGAGGTGGATTGGGAGCAGCGATACATACCTGTAATCCCAGTGCCTCACTGAGGCAGGAGGATTGGAAGTTTAAGGCCAAAGTCAACAACTTAGCAAGGACCTAAGCCACTTAGCCAGACTCTGTCTTAAAATATAAACTAAAAACAATGGGGGATGTAGCTCAGTGGTAATGTGTACCTGGGTTCAATCCCCAGTACCAAAAAGAATAATGGTGAGAGATCTGGACATGTGTTGTAAATAGTCAGTTGCTTGATGTTTCTAGAGTAGTATTTTCCTAAGATGGACTGAGTCTTATCTGGGGGTCATGAGATTAATGCAATATCATGAACTGCTTTAAGAAATAGTGTAGAAACTATCAGAAGGCGTTGAATTTTGTAAATATATTGTTTTGGAAATTTTATACGGGTGTATGTATATATTTTATATTGCATGCATATAATATAAGTACACTTACTTGTGTATGTATATAGTAGGTTTTATAGTAAGTGTATTGTTGTAGGTCATGGTCAAAAAGACTGACAAAGATGGGTCTATAGCAGGGATCAGCAAACGTTTTTCATAAAGGGATAGATGGTGAATATTTTAGGCTTTATGGCCAAAAGGCGGAATAGATCTCTGTTGTAATTATTCAGCTCTACCATGATAGCACAAAAGCAGCGAATACAGGAACAAATGACCATGGCTGTATTCCAAAGAAATAGTAACCACAAAAATATACACAAGCGCATAGGTGGACCAAGGGCTGAAGTTTCCTAACATGATATGTAGGGTAGGGTGGAAGAAGGAGTATCAAGGAGCAGTGCAGGAAATATGCTGAGGGGGGAGATTTTAGAAGCCCTTTGCCTGGGTGGTTTAGACGCTGAATTAGAATCAAGTGGAAGCAGGCACGTTCCGCACAGTGGGCAGGTCATCTCGCAGACACTTATGTTGATTGCAGTCCAGGCTGCAATCAAGGGAGTTTTGAAAGTCTTTTATAGCTGTCTGTCATTTTCCTTTCAAGGAGCACAAGAGATTTCTCAGTGTCTGCAGCTTTAGAAGTGCTGCCTCCTCTGCCATTTGTCAGGTTAAAGTAACTTTAGCCTCGTTTGATAGATGAAGCCTCTGAGCTCAAGCCATGGTTCAGTGGCTCTCCCAGGGCACCAGGGCCAGCAGGAGGTCTGCATGTGCTTACATTACAGCAGAACTAAAAGACTGGTCTCCTGCCCTGCCGTGTGTGCTGCTTCGTTACTGCACTCATTAGTCTTTCTGGCGAAAGCACTGACAACCTCCATCTCTCCAGCACTCTGCAGTAAACAGCTGCTCCGGAGCCTGAAGAAACTGGACAGTGAGTTCTCAGAAGAAGAAATGGCTTCATTCTGTTCTTGCGTTGAGCTTCCTTAATACCAGATCCTGGACAAGCTTTGAGCTGGCTGTGTCAGAATTACAGGGAAGCTTATTAAAAATACAGATTTTTCTATCCTACCCCAACTTTGAATCCTTGCAGGATGGGCCTGAGAATCTGCATTTTAAATAAGTGTCTTCAAATAATTCTGAGGTTCAGCCACAAACAGGAAACCCTACCCAAGTAGAAGCTAGTATTTTTTGCTTTTCAGTGGAGTTGTAGTAGGAGTGTGCCTGGGATGCCACACCAGGTTTGACCCAGGCAGTACAGAGGCACAGGAATGGGAGGCTGATGAGCCACACTCAAGCCCCTTGCCTCTACTCATGATCCAGTCAGATGACCGCTCTGACCCTCATTTCCAACTTGGAAAAGTCAGCTGATCATAGGAGCTCTCTGTCTTAGGATGTTTTCAGAATCAAATGGGCTAATTGTAGGAGAGATGGAAAGATGGGAAGGAAGTGGTCCCATGACTGGGGAAGAAGCATCTTAAAATTCACGCAGGCATTCCATGTGGAGGCATTTTCCAGCATCCTTAGGGCACTGAGCTGCTTACCAACCAGGAATGCACAGTTTAGCTCCAAGAAAGCTTCAAAATGTGGATTTGCCTCAGGCTCAAGAACGCCAAGCCTTGGCCAGGGTTAGGTCCTACAGCAGCAAGATATCGCCTGAGTGGAAATTTCCCCTGGTGGCATCTTGAAGTCCCACAGTGTGCCAAGGTAACAAGCTGGTGGTAGGATCAGGCTTCTCTCCTATGGAAAGCTCCAGGTCCTAGACAGTAGGAAACTTGGGGTCACTGTGCTGTGAAAGAACCAAGGTCATTTAAGAAGCCAAGTGATCTTTTTTGCTGGGACCAGGTGTTCATCCAGTGCCTGGGAAGGGCCTTGGAAAACTGCTTTATAGGGGGAAAGGAGAAGGTTTTGTAAGTCATGAGATTTAAATAGAAGACTGCTCATCTAAGTGGCATTTTGGTTCCAATTTTAAAGGAATCTGGACTTGTTCCCATAACAAAGAGGATGTACTAAAATACTAAAATTAAGATCCAAAAACCAAAAAAAACTTAATTTTTTTCTTTTTACATTTCTTGAAAATGTTCCACTGGCTTTATTACTGATATCAGTTTTATGAGAAGTCATGCCATTTGAGGAGCACATGAATTGTCGTAGCCTAGAGCTTGTTCCTATGCAGGTAACTCTGAGGAATTATTCTTTTTGTGAATGATTGCAAGATCTCCAAATTGGACACTATCTTCTGAAGTTCTAATGCATTTAGTAGGTATTTTGAAAACCCTAACATCAATAGCTCTACAAATCTGCCAAATAAAATCAGGTAATGCAAAAATATTGTTTCCAAGAAATGATGTTTTGTTGTTTTCCATGATAACAGTTTTCATTTAAATGAGCATCTAGCGTATGGTTTTGTATACAATCTCTTTCTTTCTGCAAGTTTGGAATTCTATTCAAATCTTCTGACACTGACATACCCAGTGCATAATTGTCACACCAAATTGTTTCACTGTGAGTACAGCCTACTGCTTTTAAATTGGTTGTTTTCATGTCTTCTGGGTTTTTAGCACAATAGGAAGAGGCCTAGAGTATGTGTGTATCCGTTCACAGGACGTTCTGAACACCTTTCTTATTTTGTAACATCTGCTGGATTCCTCGACTCGCCATGCGTATATTGTAAATGCCCTGAGAACGGAGGCCATGTCTGTCTTGTTCAGATTGATTTCCTTAGAATATTGTAGGCCCTAAATACATGCTTGTAGAATAGATGGAAAGAAGAAGGAAGAGAGGAAGGATTTTCATCTTTGTATTTCTTTCTTGCATTATTAGTGGTTATATTTTTATTCTCAAGTGAATGTGTTTCTGAAAATATGGGCATTTGAAAATGTATCCTAAGATTTAGGAGGATTCATAAGCAAAATCACACAGAATTAGACAAACTGCAAGGGGTGGGGAGGGATGTTAGGAATATAAAATATAAAATTATAAAATCAGAATCATGTAAAATTTGAAAAAACATTTTGATTTTTTCAATCATCTAGGAAGATCTCTCATCACAAAATGCTGTTAATGAAAAGATTTTAAATTATTTATAACATGTGGTTTTACCTTGTTCATGGCTTGTCTGAAGTTGCTGACATTATTTTGGAAATAGTTATGTTTGACAGTGGGCTAGCTTCCAGTTTTAGCAATTTTTTTGGTACGTGCTAAACTCTTACTGTCTTTAGTACAGTCATTCTGTGCTCTATTGTCTTGTAGTTCTTATTATTGACTTAAGGTCCAGTTACTTTATGAAAGAGCATTTTATTTCCCCCAGTGGTTGTACAGTTTACCACACTCCCAGGGCGGTGCCTCTTTATTTATATTTCACATGCAAACTGCATACATCCTAGCTCAAGACTGGCTGCACGCTAGTGCAATGGGACCAATATTGAAAAGCTTGAAATTTCTCTTATTGATACAGTTATTTTGTTGGCTACTTGTATTTCTCAAAGTCCAAAAAGGAGAGCTCTAGACTGTTCCCTATCTCAGTGGTCATTAATTCTATACTCGGCTGTTTTCACTTCTGCCCAGTCTGTTAATTTCAGATTATCAAGGTTCTGCCACATTCCTTTTCTTCCTTGTGGCCAATGAATGTAAATTTGGCTGGGTTGCAGACATGGGGTGAGGAGGTCGTGATGACAGCATTATCAGCACGGGGGGAACAGTTTCTCTGCAGGGCTGTTGGAAATGGGCTGTGTGCGCGTGTGCAATTCATTCTAGGCTGGGGCGAGAGCAGAGTCACTGTGATTGACATCCCCAAGAGCCTCCTTGTAAAGCTGGAAAACTGAAACTCCTTTCTGGACCCTCTGCAACTCTGAACCCCTGTGCTGGGAAACAGCTCCCACCTGGAGCAAGAAGAATGTCTCCATCACGTATAATCCAGTTCCCTTGACCTTTTAATGAATCCTCCAAGTCAATGAAAGTGACGAGAGGGAGTGTTGGGTGAACAGAAACAAAGGAATGGGACTTCTGAGATTGTGTCAACTCTTATCAGTGCTTTCTGGGACTGGGAGCCCAGGAGGGTCACAGATTGAAGACCTCCAAACAGACTAAGCATTTCTTTACAGTCTGATAAAGAACTTTTAATAACGAGGCTTGTTCTGGGCTGGAGCAGTGGCACGGCATGCACCCATGTACACAGTTGAGTGTCAGAGCAACGAAAATCATGTGAACTCAATAAAAATTGATTCTCACTGTCCTTCTCTCTTAAAAAAAAAAAAAGAAGTCTTATCCTTTGTGATTAAGTTACAATCACTAAAATTGTGTGTTGAGGCTTCCTGCCTTCCACTTTGGGAGATGATTGGTCATTAAGTGGCCCCGTTAAAAACAAAGTATAATGACTCCAGAGTGACAGGTCTTCATTTTTAAATCCCTGCAGAGGTTTCTGGCTCAGCGTATAACCTGTCAGGGGACAACTCTTAGTGAGTTCTGTTGTTTTGTCAGCAGTGGTGACAAAGGAAAGAAGCGGGGTACCTAAGTTAGGAGACCCCACTTCCTGCGCGGGCACACCCCTGCAGGGGAAGTGGATGAGGGATGAGCGGCCCAACCGTGAAGTTGTTAAGCTGCTTCCTCTGCTAGCATGGTGGCTGGTTGCCTAGGGCATGTGTTCATAAAGTAGGCTAAAATGTACTTGTATTGGGCCTCTCCAAAGTGATAGACACAAAGCTTAGCACCTCCAGTGCTTTATTTCACTGAATCCTCTTAAAAAGGAAATGAGGTAGGGACCACATGATCCCTGTTTTACAGATAAAGTCACTGAGACTTAGGGAGGAAGGTCAAGCCACTGGCTAAGGTCACATTGCCTAGGACAAGATTCAACCTGACTCTCCCTGACTTCCTAACATCTGCTGTTGATGTTTAAGGTGATGCTCACACATCATTCTTATTCCTTTGTATGAAGGTGGAATGAATGCTGGAGGCTTGGCAGGACAATGTCCTGAAACAGCACAAGAATTGAGAAACCCTGTTCTAATCTTGACACCACCTCTATGTAGTCTGACTACCTTGGACAAATAGTTTAACTTCATGCACCTTGAATCCCTTATTTTTGACAAATCTGTTCAGTGGGATGAACTGTGAAGTTTTTTCCCATTTTAACACTTTAGCTCACTTCTAGTTAGCCTCGCTCTCAGTGAAGAGCAAATCTGCTGAATCACATCTCTCTCTACACTAGAGGTTCATGCAGCGGTTCATTTATTCACTCGGTGATGTTGGCCGCACACCTATGAGCCAGCCTGGGATAGCGTGAGGAGTAAATCCAGACACAGTCTCTTTTCTCGTATTGTTTGCAGGGTGTATCTGTGGTCAGCATATTTATGCCAATGCTGTTACCACTTTACTTATTATAGATGTTTTGTTACATACTGTTATTCATCAGGAGCCACATGGGTGATGACACCGTGGATGAACTGCGTGCTGTCTGGCCTTTCTGAGGTCACAGCTGGATCTGGACCACTTACAGGCAGGAAAGCTTTGTGTTCTCATTAATGAGCCCTTGCTACGTTGAAGAGCTTATTTTAAGCATAGGAAGGTGACAGTTCTTCAGTGAGCCTTGCTTTGTCACTCGATGTTAAAGAGCTGTGCATAAGTGGTTTGAGAAATGGAAAAAAAAAAACTGTCATGATTCTATAATATGTTCTCAAATCTCTGATTCACTGGAAGGAGTGTCCCCAATTTGATCTCGTAATTCTATTTCAAAAAAAAATGAAAAACAAATGCCTGTCTTGAGTCAATGAAAAGAGGATGGGAAGAATTTCACTGGAAAATAATGAAAATCATTTGTAAATGAAAAAGATAACCTGACATGAGAGAAAAAGTAAGAAGAATTTGTCAGTCCTCCTGAGATGTCAGGGGTGAGAAGGAGAAAGTGCAAATTCATTACCCAGGGCTTTAGAAGGATTGCCTCACGTCTCACCACATGGGACACTTTTCTTGCTTTACTCCTGGTGACTGATGTCACCACTGGGCTATTCCAGTAGCAGCAAAGTCCATAGGTTTTGGAGCCAAATTGCAAAGGTTCAATTCCACGTGGCCTCATATAATTGACCTAAAGCTCCATCCCTTATTTGTAGTAAGAGGCTTTCAAATTATGAAAATTAGACAACAAAAGGATAAATTAGCTGAGCACAGTGGCTGGTGCCTTGCTGTCCCTCTTATTAGATAGGAATTTATCCTGCTTGTAATCTTGCTTCAAGAACAAGTGTGTGTGTGTACATGCCATCTGTCATTTCTGGTTCCAGGAAATGTGCGTGCTGAGGTGTGTGCTGAATGTACACATCTCCGAAAACTCACTAAGACACTCTTTGAATGCGTGGCCTTTTTTATGGGATGACTGGCCATCCTGCTCTGCCTAGGACTGAGAGGATTCTTGGGATGTAAGACTTGTAGTGCTAAAATTCAGAGTCCTAGGCAAATCAGGATAAGTTGGTCGCTCCAAAGTTTGCAAAATCCTTACATTTCAGAATGTGGAGAAAGACATGTGTGGATGAATATGTAACAGTGATTCCCTCCAATATATAAGAGTGTGTTGAACAAATAAAATAAATTTAAAAAGTGAGAAAGCATGACACTGAAGTTGGCTACAGTGAGGCCTAGCCACATGAACAATGCCAGTGGCATCCACTGAACTAGAGACCGATGGCCTCTATCCTTTAGTACCAAATTAAGTGCAAAAAGGGTAAGAAGCCTAACTCACTAGCCCTAACATGAGACTATGTGGAGTATGCTGCAATGCATTTCAACCCAAGCCGCCCATGAAAAATCACCATGGAGCTTTTGAGACAAAGAAGTACCATAGGGAGCTAGTGCACATCTCTAATCCCATCTGTTTGGGAGACTGAGATGGGAGGATCACAAGTTTCAGGCCAGCCTGGGCAACTTAGCAAGACCCCGTCTCAAAATAAACTTCTTTTTAAAAGGAGATGTAGCTCAGTGATAAAATGCTTGCCTAGCATGTGTGAGGCCTTGAGTTCAATCCCTTGAATTAAAAGAGATGGGCAGGGAATGCTGAACATTGATGACTTTTAAGTTCATTTGGCAATTCTGATGTGCAATGCAGTTACCACTGGGTGCAAAATAACTTTTATTTTCCCTAACCCTAATTCACTGATCTGAATTTCAGCTGTGATGATTTGATAAGTTGGTAACATGTGTGATGTTTTATTGACTTGTCCACACTGGGATTTCCATTTGAAGAAAATTCCTTTGAGATGATTGAGTGTTCTCTTTATTTTTCCCTTTCATTTTTTCTTTTTATTTATTTCCTCCTTTGTGAGGGCAGTATACTTCTAGTGTACTGCCTACCTCAAGGAGCATGGTTTCAAAGCTTGAGGAAATTCAAAGTCTAATTCAAATGGAGAAGGAACAGTGATATTTGTGATGAGAAAAAATAGACCCCCTCCTCTTTTTTGCGCTGATTTTTGTTAGAGTCAGGAGTGAAGGAGTGCTGAGTGCTTCCTTCAGATATCCAGGTGGGATGGTGGCTGCTCAGAGTAAGGTGGAAGGGGCGTGAGGCTGGCTGGCCTGGATGTAGGAAGGCTAGGTAAGTGGTACTTGTGGAGTAGAAGTCAGTTCTTGCAATGGCCTGAGTGAGTGGCGAGCTCTGGTTTCACCAGCAGCAAAGAAGGCAGAGGAAGCAGGCTTCAAAAATTGTGCTGGTGTTATTCAGCAGCAGAAAGAGCTCTGAAGCCATGAAAAGTCAGGGAGGAAACGGAAATGCAGATTACTAAGCAAAAGAAGCCAGTCTGAAAAGGCCACGTACTGTATGAGTCCAACTCTATGACATTCTGGAAAAGGCATTTTTTCAAATGTGAATGTATATACACCATTGACAAGTATGAAATTGTATTTTTTCTTATAAAAATAATATGTACATGTTTATCTTGGAAATACCACAAATGAAAGAGAAGATAAATACCTCCAGTTCTACCACTTCAGAGATAAATAACCATGTTGATGGTTTGGTGTCCATCTGTCATTCATCTGTGTGTCTACATATATGCAGACATTTCTTCAAAAGATCACTGCATATTCTTTTTGGGATAAACTGATTTTTTTCTATTTATTAAAATTAGATGAGCATTATTTTGTGTTACTAAAGATTCTTACTCAATACTTCTGTCACACAATAAGCTTTGGTATGGATTTTTCACAATTATCCTATTGTTGAACAATTAATATTAAATTTTCCAGGTTTCCCCTCTTAGGTACATCAGTGAATGTCCTTGTGACTAAAAGTTAAGAAATAGCATAGGTGGATCCAAAGCTAAGGGATTTTTAGAGACTACCTATCATCATTGCCAAATTTTTCTGCAAACTATATTCCTGTACACCAGTGCCTTGTCATTCCTAGCTGGTCTCCTCCCCTGGACCCATCTTTGCAGATTTGACAGGCTCAAGTGGTATCCCATTTTATGGTCTTTTCTTTGGCCACAGTGAGATTGAACATTTGTTCAAATGTTTATTAATGTTTTTCTCTTGAGGACTGGGGTGGTGGTTCAGCAGTTGGAACGCTTGCCTGGAATGCGTGAGGACCTGGGTTCAAACCCCAGCACCACATACACAACTAAGTGTCAGAAAAACAAAAGGGTTCCTCTTTTTCTTATTCTTCTTATTGACTTATAAAAACTTTTTTGCTGCAAATTCTATTAGCCCTGTCATTATATATGGAGAAATGGAAAATATATATTTATTATGTATATATATATGTATATAATTTCTCCATTTTGACTGTTTATACTGGGATTTTAGAAAACTGTTCAATACCTTTGTGTTGCCTGCACTTACTTAGTTTAACTGGCACTGGTATGGTGTTAGAGTTCTCTTGCTTTAGAGAGTTATTGAAAGGAGAGCTATATTCTCAAAACCCTCTCCAAAGCACACTGTGGTCACCCAGTGGAAACATCTGTGTAATTGCAGCACCATTAATGTCTTTGTGGCTACCTCAAAGAACTCTGAAGTGCACAGTTCATTTTACTTGATCATTGGCCCCTTATGAATCTTAGCAAATGTTTTACTTGTAGGCGAGGGTATCCAAGCCAACTCACAATTCACTGTGCGTTTGGCTACAAATGATTGAGGTGTTTTTTTAAATCCATCTAAAAGAACTCCATGTCTCTCTACCACTGAATTATGGCATCTTATCTCATGGATTTAACAGCATCTAATGGTTCTATCTCTAGGTAATGTGATCCAGCTGGAGATCTAAGGTATGCAAAGCCCATGTTTTAGAACAAAAGGGTATTTTTCTCTAACCAGTAAGCAAAAGTGATTTTTTTCAGCTATAAAAGGACAAGAGGTTTTGAAATGATCCCACTGGGCAGGGTTTCCTAGACTTGTTTTTTGGCAGTGGGCCATAGAGCTAAGCCAGAATCTTCCAAACTTCTTCCATTTTTGTAGTAGTGTGAAGAATTCACTGGCTGAGATCAGAATCTCTTCATACTGTGATGATTAATGCCCAGGGTCCCCTTTGCATAGAGCAGCCACAACCAGACAACTAACAGGGTCATAGCAGATCATTGATAAGTGTGCATTGAAAACTAAAGACATGACCTTTTTTCTTTTGATAAAAGTTCCTTTACTGCTCCCTTGGGTTGTAAGTTTTCCTTCTTGAGGAAACACTGAACTTTTAGCACTGTAAATACAAGAATGGCAAATGGTCTATTATAGCTTCAGTAAGAAGTTGCCAAAGATATGTAACTTAAATGTTTCATCCCAGTTTTAAGGTTTTAATAGCTCTGTGACATGGGTCTTCTCATGTATGCTTTGTTGTCCTGAAGCCAAGATTTCTGTTGTCCACTCTCATTACTTTGTTCCAAGAAGAAATTGTCCACCTCTGGTTCCAATCTTGTTTCTTATGACATTTCTATTGCTAGAGTTAAACATATACATACACATGAATGTAAATAACAGAATGGTTTGTCGCAAAACATGTATAAGAAACCAGCACTATGTAGGTGCTTTCTGTGAATTACCAGCAAGATCAACAGCAACAACCCCCTGTGATTATCGTAGTCACTGTTCTAAATACCTAGGCATGCATAGCTGCTTAATCCTGGAAGTAACCCCATGAGGTAGGAATGATTATTGTCCCCATTTTTCAGATGAGTGTAGCAAACAAAGGTAAGTGGCTGAGCCAGAACTTGGACATGAAAAAATCTGACTCTAGAGCTGCTCTTTCATTGTGTTTCTGCAGTGCTAGGGGTTGAACCCAGGGCTGCAGATATTCTAGGCAAGCACTCTACCACTGAGCTCCATCCCAGCCCTAGAGCCCAACCTTTAACTGGATTATATTAATACAGTAAGACCACAAGATTGTGGTGGTATCTCTATTTTACAGATGAGCAGCTGAGACTCAGATCACTAATTGCAACCATGTTTCACACCCCTGGAAAGAAGCAGTGATGGGTCAAAATCCCAATTCCAAAGCTTCTTTCACACTACATGTTTTTTGAATGCATGGCTTTATCTACTCACAGAAAGCTCACAGCTGGCTCAAAGACAGATGCTTGGTGGGCCTGCGGCACATTCTTCTGGGTTCTTGTTGCACAGGAAAATGCTTGTTTGAACTGCACTGTATTTGTGTGAATGATACAATAAGAATTGCCTCTCTTTTCTACATAAATAGTTGTAGCATTTGGCTTTCCATTTCATTCCTGCCTCAGGGACTTTGCATTTGCTATCTCTCACCTTGGAACTCTTTGTTCCCAGACCTTGGCCTGACTGACTGCTTCTCAGATGTCATCACTGAGTGGGTCTGACCCTTTTGACCTGTATTAGTCTCCTAGGGCTGCCATAACAAATCCTCAAACTGGCTGGCTTGAAGCAACAGAAGTATATCATGTCATAGTTCTGAAGGTCAAAAGTTCAAAACCAAGGTGTTGATTGGGCTGTGCTTCCTCTGAAGGCTATACGGGAGGATCCTTCCTTGCCTCTTCTACGAGAAGTAGAGCCACACATTCCTGAAGAGCCATACATTCCTTGACTTGTAGTCTTTGGCTCCAACCTCTGCCTCTTTGTGTGGCTTGTGCCTCTCTGTTTCTCCTCTTCTGTGTCTTCTCTTCCTTTTATTAGAATACTTGTCATTGGATTTAGGGCCCACCTGGATAATGCAGGATGATCTCATATTAAGACCCCTAAACTAATTATGCCTGCAAAGACTGTTTGCCCAGATATGGTCACATCCACAGGTTCTGCAGGGATGTATCTTTGGGGGCCACCTTTCAACCTTAGGTAAAGCAGCCTTTGTTGCTATTATGCTCTGTGACATCAGCATCCACTTTAATTTCTTCAAAGTACTTGTCCTAATTTGATGCATCTTGTTCTTTTATATGTCTTCTTTTGACTGTCTCTATCTACTTGAATTCAGACTTTGTAAGTAAAGAGCTATCTGGTTCACTGCTGACTCCACTGGCTGTAGAACAATGCTTGGTGTTAAAGTTTGGTTGAAAGGTGTAACCCCAAACTCAATAGGTGACAATATGCAAAAGAGGTTGGGGTGAAAAGATTTTCAGTAACTGTAGGCTGGTAGGGTATGGCTGGAGGAGGTGGGTGCTGGGGGTGGGGAGCATGCCGTTGGGGTATATATTTTGTTTCTGGTGAGTGGAATCTTTCTCTCCTTCCTGGGACTGTGCCTTGATCTGCTTTCCTCTGCCACAATCTTCTGCCATGATATTCAGCCTCACCTTAAGCCCTGAGGAATGGAGCCGGCCTTCTATGGACCAAGACCCCTATAACCATAAGCCCCCAATGACTCACCTTCTCCAGCCACACTCTACCTGTCTTCAGTTACCAGGTAATCCCTATCAGGGGATTAACTCACTGATTGGGTTAAGGCTCTCATAACCTGATCATTTTATCTTTGTCTTCCTGCATTTCACCCATGAATTTTTGGAGGACACCTCATATTCAAACCATAACTCTTGACATAGTGCAGGTATCTCTGAATATTTACTGAATAAATGGATGAAGTAAGGATATTGCTGTCTAATGTAATGTCAGCTCAGTTCTTTGATTCCTTCAACAGTTTCCAAGATTTTATTGTTGCTGTTGCTGTTACCTTCTTTGAATTTCATTCAACAGTATTTGGAAAAGCAAATGTATTATGGGCATATATTTTACACAGAAGGTAAAAATATCCAACCATTTCAATGTAACACTTAATTACTAACTCATCTCATTAGCGTCTTTTGCTCTTGCTTTCCCCTGCAAGAAGGAATCCTCAACAGAATCTTTCTTTTTCCGTTAGGTTCTGATCACCTCCGAGAGAAAGATGGCCTCTGGGCTGTGTTGGTCTGGCTCTCCATTATCGCTGCCCGGAAGCAGAGTGTAGAGGAAATTGTTCGGGATCACTGGGCCAAATATGGCCGCCACTACTATTGCAGGTGAGGAGAAGTGGGGGAAGGGTCTCTGCAGGCACTGGGATGAGCTACTCAGGAAAGTTTTCTGAAATTGATGAGCCAGAACTTTAAGAATGAGGCATCTTTCAAGATCTGAGGGACACAGAGGCTGGAGTTGGATCACTCTGATAGGTGGTTGGGGTGGGGTCAAGGACTATCAAACTGGAAGGTACAAATTTCACCTCCCCTGGTGATATCCCTCTTTAGACTTTTTATCACTTTCCATATGGTAGGCAAGCAGCTAGGAGGGTGTCTGAACTGTGGACCTTGAAAAATCCTTTGGTAACTAGGCACTCAAACAGAGGCATTTCATTTTGGTTGTCTACCCGTACTTACCAAGGAGGTAGGGCAGACACAGAAGCTGTGACAGCCTGGGTGCTGCTGTGTTCTTCTACCTTTGCCTTCCCTCTTCACCCATGGTTCAAACAATGTCTGTGAGGTCCAAGCGGCACCCTTCCAAGGGACCACATGGTTCAGGAGTTAAAGATTTTCTAGAGGTTTGCTCTCAATGAAAAGAGACACAGAAAATGGAAATATTACCTGGTAAGGAGGGAGATGAAAGGATAGTAGGTAGAAACTTGGGGCTGGTGGTCTCTCTCTCATTGTTGCTGATGTGAGAGTATTCTGGAGGCCTGGTTTCTTGCTAGGTATGTAAACCTAGTACCAAACCATGGTTTAGGGCTAGAGGTGGTAGAAAAGGACATTAACTGTGGATAACTCAAGGTGGTATGAGGGAATTTTGGAGGTAGTTTCAGAGACTCTGTGTATTCAAAACAGAGTTGGTGGCTCAATTTGTTGTACTTTTGAATAGTTAAGTACTTTGGTGTTCAGTTGTATTTCCAGAGCTTGAGGGACAGAGAGCTTTAAACTCTAGCCTTATAAGGTGTTTGTTTCTTCTCTCAAGAAGCCATTTACTTAGATAAATATCAGAGAATAAAGAAGACTGTGATGGTATTTATTAAAGTCTAAGAGATTGCAGTGTTCTGGAAAATGTAGACAGCACCATCATATTCTAGGTCCCTGTTTAGTCAAGAAGGGGAAATATAACAGGCTCAAATTATTCACTGCATTGTCAAATATGAATCCACAAGACAGGTGGGAACTTGTTTCCCTCGTCAGTCTTCCTAACAAGTGCCCTAGCCCCTTCATTCTTGTGGAATTTTGGGGGGGGGTGTTAATCAGCTCATGAAATTTTACTTTTGTATGAAGCTCTTCCAAAAAATTCAACCAGATAAAATACATCATGTTTGCCAACTTGTAGCTTAATGAGATTTCCTTCGAGTTGAGGGTGTGCACCTCATCATTTGTGGAGTGATTATCTAGGTTTCTGCCAATGTTTTGAAAAAACGGTGTTAATGATAAGAATATTTATAATATAGTTCATTTTGTGGCTTACATGCTAATCACTTTTTTCATAACAAATACCATATTAGAGAATAATATGCACTGGGGATTTAATTTCTTGTAGGATGTTAAATTATGTTTCAGATTTCTATCCAAAATGATCACAGAGATAAAGAAAAAGAGAGGCGGGAATAGGTAGAATGGAAGATAAACATTTCCTTGAATCTCAGCAAAAGGCAAGTTGAAAGGTGTTTGTGAAATAAAATGATTTCTAACCAGACACTTTTCTTGGCAGGGAGGAAATAATAAAATAATTTCAGTTTAACAAATACTGAATCTGAAGTTGTATCTGTGAAAATAGCTCAATTTTCCTTGTTTGAGTTAATCCCAGAAGGAATTCTCTATTTAAAGTTTTGTTCTTTGAGATGTGTGTCTGTTGATGGTGGTGGGGACATTTAGGGAACTGAGGGGCAGGTGTGGACCTGCTTGAATATGGAGGCGGACTTTGGGGCAGATTGGTCTGAACAGGATCTCAGCTTGAATATATCCTATTAGTGGATTTTCTCAACTCTTGAATCTGTTTCTGTGCCTTCATAACTTCTACGAGACTCTGCTACTCCCATCTTCCTGCTCCTTTCTGCTTGGTTGGATCTTTTCTTCCCCAAATTCCTATCTTTAAAGAGAATCTAGTCTCAGAACACATGTACTAGGAACATTCTAAGGAGGTCCCTGTTGTTCTGTTTCTGAGGTTGGGGGGAAAATTGTGTAGAAGGAAGAGACTAACAGAAAGGGCTTTTGAGACAGGGACCCATCACCAGACACGGTGTCCTTCCAGTCCTCCATTTATGTTAATATCCTGAAGGTTACTGGGTATCTTAAAAGGCCTGGGGTGGAAAAAAGTAGTAACAACTGTTTAGAGCTTCCTTTTTTCAGTTTGCTTTGAGAATTCATATCCTTTCTCTGCTACAGGAAGCCCCAATGTGAGATTCCTCCACAGCCATTAGGACACAGCTGTCCTTCTTTGGTCTTCCGTCTTAAACAGACCCTCCTAGGTGTGCCAGCAGGTTTTGGTCAAGACTGTCTGATGCTGGGAGATAGAATACAGTTCCTTTATGGTAGTCACTGAGAATTAAAGTAACTGATTGATGCTCTGGTGCCTGGCCCTGTGCCAACTGCTCAGTGTACATTATCATATTTTAAATTTTACAACAATAAATAAGATTGGTATTATTTTTAGTCCTTTTTTTCTTCTAATCACATTCCATCCCTATTATTACATTTGATGTTGTTGGCTAGGAGGATTTTTTTGTGTGTGTATGTGTACTAGGGATTGAACCCAGGGACGCTTACCCACAGAGCCATATCCCCAACTCTTTTTATTTTTTATGTTGAGACAGGGAATCACTAAGTTGCTGAGGCTGGCTTTGAACTTGCAGTCCTCCAGCCTCAGCCTCCTGAGCCACTGGGATTACAGGCATGCATCACTGAGCCCAGCTAAGAGGACTTTTTGAATGGAATAGTTGTGACATTTCTTCCATGTTTCTAAGAGAGTTTTAAAGTACTTTAGCTCACTTTTTCCGTCTGTCTCCCTTGATTCCTGTTATTTTCCTTTCCTCCTTTCCTATCCTTCACTTCCTTTCTTTTTCCCCATCTCTATTTCAGATTACTTACGTAGCACTTTCTATGTTTCAAAAGTAACAGAGAACAGGAGTGCAAAGGTCTCTGCCCTCCTGGAGTTCACATTGTGGTAGATGGAGACAGATAGCCAATAAATAAATAAACCAAATAAATATAAACCGATCTAACTATCCAAAGGAAACATGAAAGGTAATGAAAGAAGAGGAAGAGGGGAGCTATTGGATGGATGGTCAGGCAAGGCCATTTTCTGGTTGTGATAATAGGTTTAAAGATGGAAGGAACAGCAGGGTACAGTGGCACACTCCTCTAATCTCAGCAATGCTGGAGGCTGAGCCAGGAGATCACAAGTTCAAGGCCTGGCTGGGTAACTTAGCAAGCCCTTGACTCGACATAAAAAGGGCCAGGGAATGTAGTTCAGTGGTAAAGTGCCCTTGGGTTCCATCCCCAGTACCCCCTACCACCACTACAGACACACAGAGACAGATAAAGAAAGAAAAAGACTGAAGAGGACAAACCAGCTCTTTGAAAGGTATAAAGGCGTCTAAGAGCTCATGGGGTCGAGCGAACAAACAGCAAGGCAAAAGGCCACGGGAGAGGGCCACGGGGCCTTGAGGGCTGGAGAGGCAGTCATGGTGGGTGTAGCAAGGGTGAAAAGTGGAACAAGACAAGTTAGACGGGCAGGGTAGATCCCACTATTTAGTGGCCTGATAGACTGGGGTTTCGAGTTTTGTTCTCAAGACAGTAAGTATTTGGGGAGGGGTTTAAAGGAAAGGAGTGACATGATTTGACCTTTCTAAGATCATTCAGCCACTGTGTGGGGACTGGATAGTAAACTCCACTAGGAGGAAGGGGACCCATTGAAGGTGCTTTTCTGTGCTCTCCTTTCCTGATATCAGAATCCACGATTAGATGACCTGGAGGGGGGCCCCCAGTTCCTGGTTCTCTGACTGGGGTTTTGTTCATCCTGTGTCCTGCCCTCCCTCACTAGGTTTGACTATGAGGGGCTGGAGCCCAAGGCAACATATTATATCATGAGGGACCTGGAGGCCCTGGTCACAGATAAGTCCTTCATTGGCCAGCAGTTTGCCGTGGGGAGCCAAATCTACAGTGTGGCGAAGACAGACAGCTTTGAATATGTGGACCCTGTGGATGGCACCGTGACCAAGAAACAGGTACTTGCTAGAGAATCACTGAAATATAAACTGGCAGAGCTGGTGGCCAAAGTGTCCTAGAACTGGAGAAGTATTTGGGGATGATCTGTTCTGAGCCCAGTATTGTCCATATTAGAACCCTGCAACAGGATAGAGGAGCCCTTGATGAAGGCCACCTCACTATTTGGTGGCAGAGGGTGAACCAGAACATGCACCCTCTCTGTCCAGTGCTCCTCCCACTTGTTAACTGATGGGTCCAGCCTCAAATAGGAACAGACCCAACTTTCCTTCTCTGATGTTTGCAGGTAGGTCTTCATAGATAGTGGCCATTATTAGTGGTAGACCTTGGTGGAAATATTCCCAGAAACTCCCTAAAGGAAGCTTTGTAGGTTGTGAATGATTATAATAGGTAAGTGGCAAAACCACCCAATTTCTTTTTCCTTTTTTTTTTTTTTTTAGAGAGAAGGATAGAGAGAGAGAGAGAGAATCAATTTTTATTGAGTTTTTCACATGGCTTTCATTGCTCTGATGTTCAGTTGTGTACACGGGTGCTGGGGTTTGAATCTGTGAACTTCCGCATGCTGGGCATGCGCCGTAATTGCCAAGCCACTGCTCCAGACCCCCAATTTATTTTTCTGTTCAGTTTTGAGTTTTATTGGCTATGGCAAATATTGGCCCCTCTAGAAGCACATTTCAGGCATTAATATTTATAGTCTAAACAATACACCTTAAGTAGTGTTAAGAGAAGTACAGTCCCCACATCCCTAAAATCTTAGCTTTTTACACATTCTTCGTAAGTACAGGCAGCAGTTGTTAGGGACTAGATAATATAGTTACTGCTATTTTAATTTGACTAAAGTTTCCTATATCTTCCTTGTCATAGGATTCCCTGACTTGCTGGAAATCCAGATAATTTATTGTTATCCTCTTGGTACTCTCTCTGGTCTGTGTAGTTTTGTAGTGATTTTTAATCTTCATGAAAATATCAGTCTTTCATTGTAGAATCCCAACAAACTGCTACCTTGCTTTGGAAAAGTAAGGGTAGCAAAGAAAATAATGGGTAAGCAGCTAAGAAACTCAGAACCAAATCCTGCCATCTGCTCGTTGTGACTAGTAGGGAACGTTGCTCAGTTTCTTTGAGCCATAGTTTCTTCTTTGCCTATAGAAAACTTGTCTCACACAATTGTTTTAGAAATAGAATGAAGTAAAATACCCAAAAGCTCCTATGTATCCTTTGTATAAAGAATACCCAATAAGTTTTTGTAGTTGCGTGTGTGGGGTTTTTTTTTTCCCCCGGTCGAGGATGGATGCTTGTAGACTGGTCTGCATGTGCTCTGAAATCACACCAGTGAATCAATCTTTGGAAAGTCAGATCTTAGCTGGCACCTTTGAGCCTGTATTTAGCTGTGGATTTTCCAGTTGTGTACTACATTCCCATTTCCATTTTACAAAGGGATTTTTGGACAAACTTCCCTCAAATCCCGGGCTCACTTTGTTTTTGTTACTGCAGGATTCAAGAGACATAAAATATGTGCTTTCTCAAGTATCCTTGGGAGGGTTTTGTTCACTGATGAGGAAGACTTGGAAAGCGTCCCTTGGAGGGGTTGGTCTAGTCGATGCCAGGCTCTGGACTTCATCTGCTCAGGAGAAGCTTGTCTGCTGAGCTGATTTGTTTTGCTGTTTAATCCCAATATCCCTCTATATTAGATCTTCCTCAGTGCAATCAGAATTTAGATGCTTTTTCTTGGTTGTTCCTTAACCATTCCCATCAAGCTAATTCCACAACTGGATCCCAAGTTCTGACATCAGTTTACTCCTCTCCCTTTCCTCTCCACAACCATGGAAATTGGTTTCCATTTTTACTCTGGAATTTATTGATATTTTTTTCCCTTTTCATCCTTCTTCATCTGAGCTAAAATGTGGCTATAAATGGATAAGGGTAACCAGGACCTTATTATTGTTCATCTCCCCAGATTTCAGGACCCCAGTGATATCTGCCTTGACTGGTGGCCCCGAGTCACACTGGAACTTCTCTGCAGGTCTGGGTTTGGCTCAGTGAGGGTGTTGAGGGGGCCAATTAACACCCAGTAGCTTCCCCATGTGCAGCCAGTCACAGATGATCCTTTCGCCACAGTTGGTGCTGTTGGCTAGACAGGGCTACATTGCCCAGAGACCGTGTGTGGCACTGTTGAGATGTCAGTCATATCAGCATTCGATTCCAGGGGTAGTTAAGTCTCGGGTACACTGTAGGTAATATCATGTAAAGTAAGCATACTTTTAGAACTATAGACACCTAAAAGACATATTTGAATTTAAATTTACTAGGGTCATTTCAAAATAGTTATAAATTACCTTGGTGCTTTCTTTGATGAGAACCTATCAAATACATAATTTTAAGTTTTTCATTGATAGTTTTAAATATAAACATGTAACAACTTATTGAGATACAATTTCACCTGTTAACTTACTATAGAATTGACCCATTTAAAGTGTACCCATAATCGTGTGGTCATAAACATAATCAGTTTTAGGATCTCCATCAGTAGCAGATGAGGGTTTCAGTTTTTCCAAACCTTTGCTATGTCTTGTTATTATGTGCATGTGTGTGTGTGTTTTAAAGAATACTGTTACTTTAAAACAACATACATAAGTATGGATTATTTTGAAATTAAGATAGAAGGCAATTTAATCTCCATAAGGAAAGACAGAAGCATTCTTCTCTGTTAGCACAACCCAGAGGAAACGAGACCACAAACTCTGCATTTGTTTTGGGAGGCTGATTGCTCTAGTCGTCTTCAATATTCTCCTATATCAGAGAGGCTGGCCTTGTCACTCTCTAGATTTGTGACTTGGGGCACACTACTTCTCTGAACCTTAACTTGGAGAGTGGTGGTGATAGTTACCATGAAGTATAATGGGGAAGGTTTGAGGAGAAAATTTTAGAAAGTCCCAGCCAGGTACAGTGGCTGGCACCTAATCAATGCTCAAGAAATATTGGTTCCTTCACCTTACCAGAATCCTTGGATTGATTATCATTGTGAGGAAAGAATAAAGGGATAAATTTCTCTCTTTTGCTCTCCCTACACACACACACACACATTTATGTGTTTTTGAAAATGGTCTTCAAAATTCCTTAGCGTTCGAAAATATTTCCCCAAACCTTTTATTTACTCTGTCCTTAAAATACTTTGCAGTGGATTTTGAGGTACAGATGCTTGATCTCAAGGTAGTGGGAGATTCCCAGTTACCTCTTGTTGAGTCTAAATTCTACCTACTACAGAAAAAAAAGTAGATAACAGACAGGATTTTCCATAACAATTTTAAACAATTTTTGATATTCCTGTTTTATCCAGAAATTATCTCTAAGTATAACATTCTGCCCCAGAGCATTCTGTGCCTTATGGTGCTACCACAAGTTTTGTGAGCTGCATTTAAGTGTGCAGGCATAAAGTTAGGAAGTCTTGGATTTATGTCCCAGTTCTGTCCTTCTTGCTCCTCTTAGGCAAGTCATTCAACCTCTCTGGGCCACCTTTCTCTTATATGAGGAAATGGCAGTGATAATTCGTATAGCCATTGGGAGAATTAAATAAGATGATGCATATACATTTTTTACACATAACAGATATGAGTAAGTGCTTAACTAAAATTAGTTTGTTAACAGAGCATCCTTGGGAAAGAAAGATTTTGGCATTTAGTGAACTGCATATGATAAGAAAAGCAGGGGGGAAATGTACAACTTTGTAAGTTGTCATGTAAAGATATGAAAAGACCTCTTTAGTTTCCGACTCATCTGTGCATTGAGTTGAACTCACATTTCCCTGCCTACCCAATGGACCACCCCCAACCCTGCCACCAACACACACACACAGACCACACACACACAGATGTAGAAAAGGAAAGGTTTTTCAAGGCAGCTTAATCTCTCCTGTCCTTAATTTGAGGTCAGCAAGGAAGCAGATCACAGGGGGGAAATAGTTGTTTCACATACATCTCTGGAGATAAAGCAGAAATGCTTCTCCAACAAAAATGAAATTAAAATCCTGCCTTGGTGATAAGTCACCAGTCGACCCCACTGCTGTGGAAATGTTCAAGGAAGGGTATCCTGCCTGAGAGACCCTCGAGGGTCATTCAAGGAGCAGGAAGGAAACCCTGAAGCACTCAACCCGTGATCTGAATTCCCAGGGACCTTTCTAGCCATCCTGTGGCTTGTTAGGTTTCATGTCATTTACCATAGCTGCCTCCAAGTTCTGATATTTGGGTGCCCAGAGAGGAGTTCATTAAATGTGTTCCGTTAAACAGGGTGAAAGAGACTGATTTATAAATAGCAATTTAACTAGGCTTGATTCCATTGTATTTGTTTGTTCGATGAGGATATGTCACTATTTATTCTCAGGTAAAATCTGAATAAATGGATGATGCTCAAAATGAGCAGGAAAAATAAGTCAATAGGTTATATGAAAGTAGGGTAACTGATTAAATTTCTAATTAGTTTAAGAAGTTCCCAGGTTATGCCTTGAAACAAGATGAAAGTGATGAGGGAAGGTTAGGAAGCTCCATGTGGCCGGAAGGTTAACCTTTCTTCAAGGTAAATTCATTATACAAACATCCAGGGTTTCCTTTGTGCCACATGGTCTCTCTCTTCCCTCCACCATCAGTATGCTCAGGAACATTATCACTACCGAAATGGTCGCTCATCATTCTCTCTTCCTGTTATGGTTTGTACATGAGGTGTCCCCCAACGAACTCATGCGATAGAAACGCGGGAATTTTCAGAGGTGAAATGATTAGATCATGACATCTGTAACCTAATCCGTGGATTTATTCATTTGGTGGATTTGTAATTTGGAGGAACTACAGTACTGGGTGGCAACCATAGGCAGGTGGAGTGTGCCTCTGGTGTTTATATTTTGTCCCTGGTGCCTTCCTTGCTTTCTCTGCTTTCCGGCTGCCATGAACTGAGTAGCTTTCCTTCAACACACCCTTGCACCAGGATGTTCTGCCTCACCTCAGGCCCTGAACAATGGAGTCAGTTGACCATCCACTAAACCTCGGAAACTGTGAGCCAAAAGTAAACTTTTTCTCCTCTAAGTTGCTGTTTTCAGATATTTTGGTCACAGCAACAAAAAATCTAACACAGAAATTGGTACCAGGACTGGAATTGTTGCTGTGACTAACCTGACTGTATAATTCAGAACCCTTTGGAACTGGTTTGTAGGAGGAATATGGAAAAGTTTAGAGATGCAGGCTGAAGAAGCCTTAAAATGTCAAAAGGAGAGTTTAATGGGTGATTCTGCTAGGAGCTCAGAAGACCAAAATGTCAATAAGAACACACACAATAAAGACTATGCTCAGGAGGTTTCAGATGGGAATGAGGAAATTGGAAATGAAATAGAGGTCACGTATGTTATATTCTGGCAAAGAACTTGTTTACATTTTGCCCATATGGTAAGCGTTTCTGTGAGGCTGAGTTTAAAGGTGATGGACAAATTAATCTGGTGAAGAAAATTTAAAGACAGCATAGCACTCTTGTGGTGGCATGGGAATTCTGTGAGATTTAACCAGGTTTACTGTGAAACCCAACAGCAAAAAAGCAAAGAGGAAAGATTTTTTTAAAACTTGAAGTTTGACCAGAAAAGAAACATTTGTAATATTGGGGCCAGGGAAGTTGTGGTTGTTAAGGAGATTATTACCACTGAAGAGAAGTCAAGTACAATGCCCCCAAACAATAGAAAAGATGACTCACAAACATCTCAGAAATCAGCAAGAACATATCCGTGGCAGGCTCAAGGGTATGAAAATTAAAACTCCTTTGAGAAGGGTCCATATGGGCACCCAGCTCACTTGGGAGGAGGGCTCAGAAATTGTTTTCCCAGGATTTATTTTACTATGTTCAGCTGCCCAGGAACTCAGATACCACTGAAACTGTGGCCCAAGGGGGCCAAGCTACTGCTCAAGCTGGCTACAGACCTTGGCATTTTCCCTGTGGTGCTGGTTCTGCAGGAATGCAGGATGCTGGAGTTACAAGGTCATACAGGCTTCCACTGAGATTTCAAAAAGAGGCCTGGGAGGCCAAAGTGTAACAAGGTTAAAATCCCTGTAGGCATCCTCTGAGAGGGCAATGACTGAAACTGTGAGAAGGAAGCCAAAGCTAAAGTGGAGACCCCAGGGATTAAGAGATTCCAGTAATGTAGAAAGTCTGCCAAGAAAAGCTGCTGTTGCAAACAGAGCCAGCCTAAGAGAGAGGCCATGTGGGCTGGCTGCAACCAGCCAGGCCAAAGGGACCACATCTCACCAACATTGCCCTAGACACTTGACATGGAACTATAAGACTTGTTTGTCCAGCTGAATTTAGTCTTCTTTGCTCTCATCCCTTCTTTTCTTTTGGAATGGAAATGTTTACTCTGTGTTGATGTATATTGGGCATATATGTATCTTGCTTTGATTTTTGCATGTTTTCACAGCCAAGAGCTTCCCATGAGTCTCAGAGGAGACTTTGGACTTGGACTTGGGGCAGAGCTGGAACTGTTAAAACTACAGGACTCTTGGAGATGGGCTAAATACATTTTGTATTGTGAGATAGACATGAGCTTTTTGGGGATAGGAGTAAATGTTATGAGGTGTATCCCAATAAGCTTATTTGATAGACAATGTAGGAAAATTCAGAGGTGGAATGATTAGATTTTGATAGCTGTATCCTGATCAGTAGATCCATCTGATGGATTAATAATTTGAAAAGACTACTGTTCTGAGAGGTAATTGTAGTAGGTTGCACATGGCTGGAGAAAGCAGGTCAAGGGGGGCATGACTTCAGAGTTTATATTTTGTCCCTGGCACCTTTGCTTGCTCTGTCTCATTTCCAGCCACGTTGAACTGAGCAGCCTTCCTCTGCCATACCCTTCATCCATCATATTTGCTTTGCCTCAGGCCCAGAGCAATGGAGTTGGCTAACCATGGACTGAACCACTGAAACTGAGCTGAAAATAAACTTTGCCTCCTCTAAGTTGTTTTTGTCAGGGATTTTGGTTACAGTGACAAAAATCTGGCTAATACACCTTCCCATCTTCTACTTAGAGACCAAATCCTGGGATTTCTAATCGGCACCCACAATTATGAGACTTACCCAGCTTTTACAGAAGGAATACTCTAATCCTGGTACCACAAATGAAGGACAATGGGACTGAAGTGGTACCAAACTGAGAGATGGTATAATGTCACCGTAATGGCATCAATCCAGAACTATAACCTATACTTTGAAAATTTGCTTTGGAATGAGAAACCTTGATACTTTAGGAACAAAATTAAAGCAATTGAGTCTTTTTTCATGAGTAGGCCAACTCCTGTATTTCTATTTAGCAAGCTCAAAAATGAAATCCTATCAGTGCTGAAGTCATTTGCAAAGTAATAGTTCAGCTGATATTAAAAAGTCTGTTGTAAATAAATGCATGCCAGTTAGCTGATGTGGAAAGCCAAGTCCAATTTGATTATGTCAGGCTAACTCTGGGCATATTAATACCTCTTTAAGTTATGCAGACTGCATAGAAACATTTTGATGTTCTCACCCTGGAAAAAAAGAACCATTTGAAATTAGTTCAAACAAAAAGCACACTTTAAAGACCGATGTTAAAGTCAGTTTGCTTTTGGAGTTATTTTAACATGTGATAGGTAAAATTTTTAATTTCATTATTTAGAAATAATAAAGCAAGTTGGTAGTCTGGAAATCAAATTTTAGTTCTAGCATATGGTGCTTTAATATGTACCTTGGTGCCACCAAGTTCTGGTCAGAGGTGCCATCCTATAAAGGCATCAGCTGAGGAGTCTGGACCTTTAAGGCTGAGGTCTTCCGTCTTCAGGGTTAACTAATCAACTATCAGCCCTCAATTTTGTTCACATCCTAATCAATGAACCAAGTGAGAGACTGCATAGTAATAGTTTACCATTGTCTCTATCATATGCCTTTTGCTGGAGTGTGGTTTATGCATCTAGAAGCAGAACTTTGGAAGCCATTACAGTCACACTAATAAGTCTTTGTAGAATTTAGTTAAATCCAAAAGTTTGTATCCAGATAAAATCATTCTGTGTTGAATAACAAAAATGTTTAGGGCATGGGATGTTATCACCATACCCATATTGAATGAATGAATTTGGATTTAAAAATTCATTTTCTGTTGCAAATTGTGATGCTGAAAAAATTTATGTAATAAATATACATTTCTTTTCTCACTTGGATAACATGATGAAGTTTGACTCATTCATGTCTTCCCTAAGTTCTGACTAAACACCTCCTATAAGACAGTCTTGTCTTCTGGCATTGAGGATTCAACAGCGTAGAGAAGATGAGATTCTTGCCCTCTGCTTTCAGTTTAGCAAGGAAGACAAACTGACATTAAACTGGTAATTGCTATCGAGTTTATTGAACAGTATTACAGAGAACCACTTTACTTGGACATGCATTTCTAGAGGAACTAATCCAGGCCAGAATTCTAGAAAGCTCTTTATGGAGAGAGGATTGTTAAGCTGTGCCTGGAACAATAAGTAGGACCTGGCCCAGGAGAAATCACCTTCTCAGACTACCTGCTTTTCCTTAATTGAGTGTGATCATGTGGTTTTTTAGCTTTCCAGATAAAGAGCTGGGATTTCCTATAGGCGTTATACCTGTGGCTATAATTCTGTATTCCACTGCTCACTCTGCAACACTGTAGTTGTGGTAAATAAAGATAATTAGGTTATATATTATACTTAATATGCCTCTTGGCTTGATGTCTTGAAAACTATGGATTAAAAATTTTCTAGGGGCTAGAGAGGTAGCTCAGCAGTAAAGGGCTTACTTGGCATGTGTGAGGACCCTGGTTCAATCCCCACACCACTAAGTGGAGGGGAAAAGAAAATAACAGATGAAAGAATAAAATTGGCTCTTCTCTCTCTCTTTTGTTAAAAAAAAAATCTAGCCACTCTTGCTAAGATTTTTCTATTTGTCCCATAAGGGTCAAATACATATTCAATGCTTTATAATGATCCAAAGGCTGATTTGAAAATGGAGTGATGGAGGTACTGTTTCTGGTTAATGGGAAATTCTCATTGTCCTACTCTGATTAACTGGAGTTGTGTTGTAATGAATTAGTTTCTCTTGGCATAAGTTGCTTGCTCAAAGACTATCTTAGTAATTAAGCCTTCTGCAATCACAGTTACTTCCTACTGAAATACTAACATGTCTGTGTAGTCAGGTAACCATCACCAGGAAACACAAATATAAAAGAAAAAAGCTGCAAACTATCACTAGAACTAAGGGAGGAAGCTCTGCTGTCATCTGGGTCAAGTGTGTCAGAATCGAAAATATCCCAGAACTGGGGCAGGTGTTGTGTGAACAGGGATCGGCAGAGTCATCTTGAGTTAAAAAAAAAAAAAAGAGGAAATAGAATATATGTGACCTACTTCCATTGCTCCAAATTGGATTGTGGGAATCTTGATGAGGAATAAAAACTTCTAAGTCTTGATTCCCTCAATAGTCTTCTCATTATGTAAGCTGTTTTTTCTAGGTAGATGTTTTAAAAGAGCATTTTAAAAGATCATTGATTTCCCACAGATAGGTCTTTCTAATTGTTGGCCCCAAGACAGCTGGTTGGTTGTGACAAAAAAAAAAAAAATACAAACAATTACAAAAGTCTGCTCCTAAGAGCAGGGCGGCTGGGTATGATAGTGCAGTCAGTGCACTGCACAAAGGCGCTTCGTCAAATGGGAGAAGAGTTACTGAAGTCCAGGCTAGCTAAGAGGAAAGATGCCTTTCAGTAACTTATCCATCCAGAGGCGCCACCTTTTTGGAGTTCATACAAAGACCCTGCATGGGCTAGCTACTCCCCTGCTCAACTTCATTTGAACTCATGCTTGTAGTTAATTCTATGACTTAAACAAAGAAAAATGGGCAATTCTACATAATTTTTTTGTGTGTGGAGAGAGATGTCTGTTCCATCCAAATCCCCTGCTTTATGGGTTGTATGCTTTCTTCTACAAAATATGGTTCAGATGTTACATAGCAATATTTTCACCTTGAAGCTTTCCAGATAAATTGTTGGGATTTCCTGTGAGAGATAATATCCGAGTCAGCCTCGCAGAGTCCCTCTGTTCCAAGGCTGTCCTGTCTCCAGGCTCACAAGCCTGGTGTGGCCAACTGACTATATAAACGACATTGTACCAGATTTCAGGGCCATATGCTTTTTTGCCCTGGAATTCATCCTACATCGGTATTTGATTAGGTCCGATGCTGCCAAATAACTGTTGGTAATGTGCAGTTCCTCCTTCCTGCCTGGCTGCAACATGTCCTGTCTCCAAACTAACATCTGGCAGTGCAGCATGTATTTAGCAACTTGCAGATTTCTCTGCACTGATTTACACAAGGGCTTAAAAAATCAAACAACAAAAGCCCCAACATTCATTTATCAAACATTTATCAGATACTTACTCTACCTCTGGCTCGGAGCCAGCTTTGGGGACCATACGAAACATATGAGATACTGTTCAAACTATTTCACATGAGCGGCTATGGATGAACCTCTGCAGCTTCAGATGGATCAATATTAGATTACAAGCCTAAAGTCAGGAATCCTGGACTGAAGTGTGTTCACTAAATGTGTTCCATGGAACAAGTGTTTTGGAAACTTACTTTCTTTTCAATAATTAAAGGTAATGGCCTGGATGACACTGAGGTCCTTCTTTTAGGACTTTTAGGGTCTAACTTGACCAATTATGGAGCATTTTATTACCACAGATGTCAGTTCAGTGGTAAATATAGAAAAGAAAAATGGTAAGAGGTCTGTGAGGTCAGCAGCTGTCAGAGGGCATGGCAACATTCCTACAATGAAATTAATCTTAATTCTGCCCAGTTTAAAGTAAGTATGCACCATTGCATCATAAACCATCAGTGTCAAGACTTTACTTAACAATCATATGCAAAATCTGGAAGGGTGGAGAACTTGGAGCATAACACCATTTTCATTAAAATTTTAGCAAGGGAAAAACCATGTTTATATAGTGGATGATACCTTTCAAGGCAACTTTTCACATACATTTTCTGGTCTGATGCTCACAAGCAATTCAACAAGCTAAATTATATTATTTTTCATTTGGTTTTAAGGAAACTAAGGCTTAGGGAACTTACATGAATTACTCAAGACCACCCATTAATAAGTAGCCAAGTCAGAATCCTGATCTGGTTTATCCACTTGCTATTCCTGTACCATTTCCAAACTGTCCTTGAACAGTAAATTAAAGAGGGGGAAAATCTGAGGAATAAAAAAGAAAAGCTATAGCGACAACTGGAAACAGACTGGAGAATAATTGTGTGGCAATAGCTGCATGTGACAGGGGGTTCCTTTTAACACTGTTCTTCATTGCAAGAAAGCCAACATGGTGTGTAGAATCCTCAAAAAATTAAGGATGGAACCACCTTCCGACCCAGCTATCCCACTCCTGGGAATTTTCCCAAAAGAATTAGAATCAGCATATTATAGTGATGTGGCTTCATCAATGTTTATAGCAGCTCAGTTTACTATGGCTAGACTATGGAACCAACCCAGATGCCCCTCACTCGACGAGTGGATACAAAAGCTTTGGTTTATATATACAATGGAATACTACTCGGCCATTAGAGAATACGATATTATGGATTTTGCAGCCAAATGGTTGGAGATGGAAAGAATTATGCTAAGTGAAGTATCCCAATCTCAGAGACTAAAGGGCCGAATGGTTTCTCTCATCTGTGGAAGCTAGAAAACATGGGGAAGCAGTAGGGTAGACGGCTAACCTAACAATACTTCAAATTGAATGATTCAGAGTAATAGGGGGATGGCTCCCTAGGATACTTGGAGGCGT
>PVKS010007174.1:0-74357 GCA_004027875.1 Aplodontia rufa | reverse complement strand
GAAGGGAATAAGAAGGATATCAAGGAGGCTGGAGGGAGGGATGATGGGGGAACCCAGCAGGAAACCTTTGAGAAATCCAACTAACATGGGGGTTTAATAGGGGGACACATGGAATTGAGGGGAACTCAAGGGAGGAAGACATGGAATGGCCTCAGCCTTGGCTTGCTTTGTCATTATACATTGTTCTTGATTGTATGACAATGATTCCCTCCTAAATGTAAGACTGTCTTAAACAAATAAAAAATGAATAAAAAAGGTTTGTTTTTTTTACAAAAATAAATTTATAAGCGACTGCACATGGGTTGTGGAGTCATGGTTAATTGTTTATTTGTCCTTACTGTTTTCATATATTTGCTAGACTTCTATGATAATTTATTTTACCTTTGTGATGAGAAATAAATAAATATTGCTAAAAACTCACAAAGTCAAATATGTGAAACAAATAAGAAACAAAAATTTATACATAGAATGAATAGAAAATACATATAGAAAAGTATATATTTAAAAAACTTTTCCTAGTTTTCCTATGTCATCTAATTTTTACATAAATAATACCGATTACATTTTTAATAGGGGGAAATACTTTTTAAAAATATATAATGTATTCTTCCTCTAAAAAGTATGTTTCAAAATTAGGGGAAATATCACCTTTTTAGTCTTGTGTTCTAGTTTCAGATTCATTTTATATTAAAATAGTAGATCATTTTTGCTTTCTGGTTTTGTCTAAAATTCATATACCTCCTACCCCAGTAGTAAAATAAGTTCCCAGGTTATTCAAGAATACCTGATAATTGCGTGCATCTAAGAATATGTGACAACTACTCCCATCCTATGTAAAACTATAATGCACTAATAAAAATAAATCTACAAACGAATACCTGACAAGTGACTTATAGCCAGGGTTGACTTTCAGGACAGAGCGGTGAGGGGTGCAGAGAAAACTGGACCCTGTTCCTCTGACCACATTTAGAGTGTTCCATGCCTCCTCCTGCAGGCCCTTCCTCCCTGACTCTGGAGTCTGTCTGTTATTAGGTGCACCGAGCTGTGTTCAGCTGTTTGATAACATGACTAAATGGAAGGCACAGAGATTTTCATTTCATTGGAGAAAGAGATTTCAAAGTATGTTTAACGGTTTTTTAATAGCAGAGTCATAGCACAGACAAAAGTTTCGAAACAAGTAGAAAAAAAATTGTGGGCTGAAAAACTCAGAGGGGGCTTCAGGGAATGAGCTGTAATCTTGACTGAAGATGGGACTCAGATGATAGGAAGCAAAGGACATTTTTTGTTAACTATGACCTAAATGATCGTGGTGTTTATGGGAAACACCATTTATCTGGTACTGGAGTGGATTTTGTTCTTTTCTTGAGAACTCTTGGTTGCTAAAACTCTTATTAAGCTCGTACCCATCAGAAATTCTCAGGTAACCACCTCCCTGATATTTCCTTGGCTGGCTGATCAATCTCCCTCTTGTTCTACAGCTTATCTGTAGTGGCATCATTGATATCATTACCTTCTGATCGTCCCTAGGCAGAAGTTACGCTATATGTCTTGCACCACTTCACTCCATTGAGGAAAAAAATGGATTTTTATAATACCAGCGGCACCACAACACAATGCAGGTATTGTTAACATTGTCCTTCTTCTACTAGGTCTCCTGGATAACACCCTCAGGCTGGGAATAGTGAAAACTATCCAACAGGGACCCAGGAAACCTGTGTCCTCCTCTTCTGTAACAGTTTCTGTGAGATGTTGGTCAAAACCCATTAAATTCTCTCCTCTTAAATATCAAACCCTCAAATATCAGTGGTTAAAATGCACTTCAGTGAAACAGCTTTAATCATAGGGCTGAAACATTATTGTGAGGATGGGAAGGCTTGAAACTTCTTCAGTTTTTTTTTTTTAAGAGAGAGGGAGAGGGAGAGAGAGAGAGAGAGAGACAGAATCAATTTTATTTAGTTTTTCATGGACTTTAGTTGCTCAGACACTTCATTGTGTACATGGTGCTGGGGTTTGAATCTGTGTACTTGCGCACGCAAGGCAAGTGCCGTAACCACCGAGCCACCGCTCTAGCCCCACTTCTTCAGTTTTTTAGGGTTGCCTCAAGAGGAAAATTTCATGGTGTTTGTGGTAGATGGAAAAGCAGGTGACCGCACTGCCAAAGACGACTGAGTCTTATACCTCTGTGCATGCTTTGGGGGGATACTGGGAGGAACGGGCACCAAGATGCAACAGTTAAGAAATACCATGGACTGTATTTTATTTGGAGACAGAAATAGGTAGCAAAATAGAATAAAACCAACAGAACAGAACCAAACCACCACCATAACTAATTACACCAATAGTTATCAGGAATTTAGTGATAAAAAGAAAAAAAAAACCAGAAAGAGACAGACAATAAAAATTCCAGGGCTGGAGCAATGGCTCTGCGGTTACAGCGCTTGTCTGGCATGCACAAGTACACGGGTTCAAACCCCAGCACCCACATACACAACTAAGTGTCAGAGAAACGAAAGCCATGGGAAAAACTCAATAAAAATTGATTTTGTCTCTCACTGTCCTTCTCTCTTTAAAAGAAAAATTCCAGACATTTAGTACCTATTTCACTCCATACCTATGTAATGCCTTTCCACATCTATAGTAAGAATAATGAGAATAAATATTGAAATGAAGGTTATAAAGCTTTCTTATCAATCAATTAACAATACATTAATTGAGAACCTATTACGTGCCAGGCCATTTGCTAGGTTCTGAGCACAGACCTATCGAAAGGAATGCTGACCTTGAAGAAGTCCAAACTTTTCTTTTGACTCTAAAATGCTGTGAAAACAGTCTTCCTTAGAAGGGCACTTCTGGGTTGAGTTTTCCAAAACACTTTGGGGAACACAAATATGCCACCACCTATAGCCCTGCTCTAGAAAATCTCAGTTGAGCCATTTCCCTGGGACAGGGAGAACAGAGTTTGGCCTTGGAGGGCTTTTTTTTAGTAATGGAAAAATAAATGTACTCAAGAAGTCAGTCCTTGGGAGGCTTTTGCGAGGTGGTTTCCAGCTACTTGCGGGAAAAAAGTTAGGTAGCTCAGTAGTTCTACATCATACACGAAAAGTGAAGGCAGCGTTTTTTAAAATTATAACAGGGTAAGTTCCTGTCACCTTTAAGGGCTAATGTGTCATTCTTTTTTGTTTTCTGTTTCATTACTCTTCTTGTAACAACCAAAGATTTAACTTTGAATACACAGCCTTCTTTCCTGTCCTATCACACAAACATACATATGGTTCAAAAGGAAAGTGTTCCAATGAAAAACAAACAAAAATAACCTTCCCAGTGAGTTCCAGGCAAAACTCCCTTCTCTGTGTGTACATGCATTGACAAAGAAGCTTGGGGGCAGGAGGGCTCTGTAAGGGACCTGCCACAGCAATCTGCCTTGGGTTTAAAATAATCTCCCTGGCATGCTGAATCTTGTTGTCTCCCAGTGGAAATAGCTCCTACCAGCTGTTTCTTTCCACTCCCATCAGCCCTAAACGAGTGCATAGGAGACAAACGGCTGTTTAGTCATCTTGTTGGCATCTAAATTCTACATTGGTCTCCCTCAGTTAGAAAAATATTTGGTGTATCCTGGTTCAACCTGCTGCACTCGTATTTACAGTCAGAAAACACAGTCCTCTTTCTTAAAATATCCTGAAGTGAGTAACACACGAAGGCCAGGAACACCACGGGCCAAGGGTTGATACAGACCCCGGCTCTGGTCCTCTGTGCACTTGGTTTTCTTTCTTGGCAGTTCTTGGCCGTCTTGAAAAGCCTTCCTAGCAACACCTACCTGCCAGCAAAAATGCAGCCTACAGCATGCGTGTTTCATTTCACAGCCCTGGTCAAGTCCTGCTTCGCTTGGCGGGGCTTAGCTTAATGGTGGTGAGAAGATTCCAGACTCTTCTCCGTGCACCTCCTCTTTGAAGCTGACAGCCTGTCCAGAATAAAGTGGATGGCATTCACAGTCTCCCCCCCAAACAGTTGGCATCTCAGATAAAATAAATAGACCTGCTATGGGCACTTTCTTTCCTCCTTATCTTCTGCCAACAGCAGCTGTGCAGTGTGGCTCACATCTGGCTGCGTGAGGCCATGGAAATCCTTGTCCGCTAGCTGGAAGACGGAACGGTTGTTTACCTTACCAGGGAAGACAGGATAGGATCATTAAAATAACCTCTCTGATTTCCTTCCTTTCTTTATCTAATGAGACTGAAGCAGCTCTACACAAAGGACTCTCGGTGTCAGCGGCTCTGTTTGGTAGATGGTCTGTCATCTGAATTGATTCTTTCCTCTAAAATAAATAATTGGAGTATAGCAAGCTCCTTTCTTATTTTAATCTTTGTGGTAGACTCTCCGAATTCACATAAGCAAGAAGGGGACAGTGCCCTGTTACTAAGGCCATAGTCATTAGTTAGGGATTCAGGTCTTATTGGAATGTTTTCTTTGAACTCTTATTTTTACAAAAGCATGAACTACAGTGAAACTTTAAAACTCATGAATCCTAAAGGTCTTATGAGAAATAATTAAAAAGGATATAGCAACAGTAAACACTATTTTTCAAGTCCAGAAATAAAACAGTACCTCCTTCCCATCAACCCTAACCTATGGATCACACTTTTTAAACCATTGTAATAGTCCAGTCACATGCTTGTGTACATGCCTGTACATGTGTATGCTTGTACTTTGTGTGCATGTGCTACGTGTAGGTGATCTGTGATTGGTTTTGGAAGAGAGGGAAGGGCAGCTAACGAAGAAGAGGTGGAATGCTTTCAAGACTTTTAGGAAAGAATTTCAAGACATCTGCTGACAGCCACAAGAACTTCACATGTAATATGACAGTGACTGGACTTGGAGACCTTACGGATGATGCAGTCTCATTCTATTGTTCATACTAAGTCTTCTTCCCTGTCTCTGGTAGTTGGTTTAGTGGCTTCCCAGCACAAGGACCTACCACTGGCTCTGTTCTGGGCTCCACCTGTGGAGTGATAGCTTTCCTGCACCATGAGAGTGGGAAAAGTTCTAGCAGATGTGTGGAGTGTTGTACTCAGCTCCTATAAAAATAGGGCCTCCACAAATCTTTACTTTTAGCAAGTTATACCAGTTGAAGCTGGAAAACGGAAAAAGAATTGATGGCATGTTGGCTTTGATAGACCAATATTCAGTGCAACAGATAATTATCGAGCACTTTCTGTGTACATGAACTGTGCTAAATGTATATAACATATAGTAATATTTGTTTTCTATAATGGGATTTCTATATAATGCATATGATTATATATGTATATGTATCATGGGAGGAGGGCGTAGACTGTATATGTATACACATACAGACACACATACACAGGCATATGTGTGTATTTTAGTATTTCATTATGTCCTAGCTGGATAAGCACACATGGAACAATCAGGAAGTAAAATCATTAAAACCGAGTGTCAGCTGCTGCCTTTCCCAACTCCGCTGAATAATCTAAACTAACTCTTTTCAACTTTTGCAATATCAGTCTAGCTGAGCAGGAAAGAAGACATTAGCAGCCCCCATCTACCAGCAAGTGAACATAAACATAACTTTTTTCATTTGAATCCTGTGTCTGGACTCCTTGTTCTTTGAGAACCCATCAAGGAATGGCCTGCCTGAATTCATTCAGCTGTGTCACCTGCCCAGTTAACCATGTCTCAGCACTCAGCACACACATGTACACACATGTTCTCATGTGCACACAAGCAAAAGGCAACTTGTAATAGGTTGGAGGTGGGGAGTATTACCTGTATGACTCTCACTTCTCTATGGAGTTTGGTGCTGTTCCCAGTCTACTCCCTCCTCCCATGACTCTAACTGGAATAATAGCAGGAATCTAGAATAGAGTGGCCAGATCCTCTGTCCAGCCCTCCCTTATTACCTTACTGCATACTGAAAGCCATTCCACCCAGGGCCGAGACCACCGTACTCCCCAAGAGGGTGCCTTTTGGACTACTGACCATACCACTGATGGTTTTTATAGTTCCCCATCTCACTGATTCTGTCATCTTTCTCTTTGCTCTTTCCAGAGGCTGGGTAACGATTATTAGGGGAGTTTAGAGACAGCACTGACCAAAAGAGGAGGCTATGTCAGGGATGACTTCTGGGTCTTGAATGAGTGTGGTTTATGTTATTCTTTCAAATTCTAAAACCTTTCAAAAGCTGTAGAAATAGTTTCATAGATGGTTAGGGCTAAAGACAAACACATGTGACTCATTCTCCATAACAGATAGCAAGACAGGAAAAATCATCAGAGTAGAATAAATCTATGCAAAAGAGATGATCTCCTAATGCAGGGCGGGGGGCGGTGAGTTTGGGAACATGCCTTGGTGCAGAGCCACCGTGTGGCACAGTACTGGTGTCATTGCCACTGATCTAGGTAAATGGAGTTGCTGGAGTGGCACCATGCCTAACCTGCTGACCACATGCAGAGGTCCTCTATGGTACCTGACCTCTCAAGTTTCTGACAAGGAAGTAACCTCGAGGATCAGACAATCCAAACTTGCCCTGAAAAATGAGCAGAAACAAAACTGCGATGTGTAAGGACTGGTTGGTTTGGCTTCAGGGGCCCTTGGGTCCGTGTTCTACCCGCTTCCTCACTTTGTGGCTGCATCTCCTTCCCACATCCTTGCTGACACCTCTCCAGCACCCATCTAACACATCTATTTTCCCATTTGCTTTGTGTTGGCATCTGCAGCATAATTGTAGATCTTTTCTATAAAATCTTGGTCATGCAGAAAGATTTCTTCTTTGTTTTTATTGTTAAATGCTGTAATTTTGGCACCTAGAACTGAGTGCTAAATAGTAAGCACACATGGATTGTAATGGAACATTTAATCAATAAATTAATGAAGGATATTAACTATTTTAATTTGTTTTTTCCTTTATGGTTCTCCTGCTTCTTGTCTATCGGTAGACTTGATATTGATAGCCTGACTCTTATTTTCCATAACTTCCTAAGTTGAGCATTATTTTTTTCCTCTTCTCTAACAAAAATGTCCACATTTCTAATTTCTGTTACTGACTTTACTTTTGAAGCAGGATCTCTGGGAGTAAACTCTTGAAATCTGAATGTCTGACTCTCTGTAACAAGCATCCTATGTGAGTTTTATATGACAACTTATCAAAAATTTTGACAACTGAACAGAAAGATGGCTGGAAATGAAAACTGATCCAAAGCATAGTAATTAACATAGAATACATAAAATATGTTCAAGAAAATATGCAGTGAATGCCCTTGTAGTTTAGTTGAACTTACTTTAATTTATTCAGGTTATTATAGTGAAGAAAAATTAAAGTGTAAGCACTTTGACAGGTTTAAAAGTATCATTCCTCTTCAAGATAAAAATAATGAATTATCAAAATGGTAACTGAGGACTAAAGACATTTCATCTGGGACTGAATGCAACATTCAGGGGGAAAAAAAAGTCCCATAAGAACGTAAGTTTTTCCCTTTATCTTTCATAGATCTTATGATCCTTCAGGTTAAATATAAAAATTGTCACTAAATAAAGAATTGGATTTACAAAAATTGTATCTATTGCATTTTTCTAATTTTTGAATAGTTTTTATTGTTTTAGGAAAGCAGCTGACTGATAATTTTGTGTATTTTTTATTTTATTTTATTATCTCTTTTAATTTGGAAAAATTTTAGATACCAGTCATGATTTAACCACTTCGAATATGAACCATTTAGTAGTTAGACAGTCAGGACCCTTTGCAACTTAGCTGTTTCTAAATTACTTCTTTGAACTGGAATGTGCGGTTTGCCAGCAAGTGATTCACAAGTTTTTTGCAGCATTTTCCCATTTCTATAGTGTTGATACTGCCACCAGGTCCAGTTTCGAGCTACCAATGTGACTTCAGTGAACACCAAGTTGGGAAGAGGTGGCCACTAGTGTACCATTATGTACTGTGTCCACAATCAGCACAGCAAATATCAGTGACCTCAGAGCATAGGTACTAGTAAATTCATCAGGAAATTACAAGTTTTAAGTATTTACTAGTTGTTTTTGCTATGATTTGTTTGACAATAAGCTAAAAGAGTTTGTATTTTGATAGTGATTATGTTAAAACAATAAGTTTACAAAATCCTTAAAAATTTATGAATCGACCTTTGCAATTCAGAAAGATCCAGCTAAAACACTCCAATAAGAAACTTGGCAAACTTGCTTGAGGGTGGGTCCTAGTCTATCACATGAACTTACTGGTCTATATCACATAAAAAGTGGATTTTTAAAAACAGCTGATTAAAGTATAGTTCATAGTATTATAGTGAAGAAAAATTATTTTATCACTACTGTCACTAAGAGAATGATACTCCAGTTACAAAAAAATTAAATTATTTGTCAAACAGATACATTGTCAGAGTTTTCCCACATTTTAGATAACTGGTTGTATTCACATGAATCTTCTTCCTTTATGCTATTTTAGATGGGTTTCAGTAAAAACAGAGAATGAGAACTCTTTCTTGGGAAACTTAAAACTTGATACGTTCTGCATCTGTGGTAAGTCATGATCTTAAGTATTTTTTTCTGTGGCTGTGCTGAAACTTTGGGGCATCTGTTCTTAGTTCTTTTCTTATTTCCCAAGTTATTCCTAGGCTATTCCCAGAATGACTCATCAGGGATATTCCTGTTGCTCAGAATGGAAAGGGGAAAAAATAGGTACACTATGCTTATTAAATGAGAAATAATTCCCTCCAGACAGGTGAACTCTGTTCAGACTGTGGTCTCCAAGAGGGCTGTTTATCTGATTGGCCCCTCTGGTCAACCATGGCCAACTACTGCATACAACGAAAGCCTTCCTATTTCTTAAATATACCTGATGGTTATTTTAACTTTAATATAACTATTAAGTACTATTAAGTTCATTAAGGACTAAAAATTGGTAATATTTTATTTCAATCATTAACTATATTTTGAAGGGAATTTGTGTTTTCATTGGAGTTGCTATATCAAATACTAGACATCCAATTCAATCTGAATTTCAGGTAAAAAATAACATTTTAGCATAAGTATGTCCCCTGTGATATTTAAGACTTTTTTATGTTTAAAAGTTATTCCTTGTTTATTAAATTTTAATTTAACCAAGCACCCTGGATTTTAACTTAAGTCTGACAATTCTAGTTTTCTTAAGGAAGAGGAAAAAAAAGTTACTTTTCTTAATGAATATTCCATGAAATACAAACTTTCCTTTTTTTAGAAAGAGAGAGAGGGATAGTGAGGGCTAGAGATAAAGAGAGAATCAATTTTATTTAATTTTCATATGGCTTTTTTTGCTCGGACATTCAGTTGTGCATGTGGTACTGGGATTCGAAACTGCATGCTTGCACATGCAAGACAAGCACTGTAACCTCTGAGCCACCGCTCCAGCCTGAAATACAAACATTTTGTCATATTGCTTTCTATCTTCTCCAATCCAAGTGAGCTGCAATTTTCTACTAATTGCTTACAAAGGAATTATAGATCCACTAATAATTTTTCATCCTTTTTAGGGACTGAATGCTCAAGAATGTTTATCATTGTTGTTGCTGACCTGATAATTTAGCAAGAAACAGCATTATATAGTTTTTTCATAAAATTTTTGTATGTTTCCTATTAGAAATGTCCTGTTAACTTCACTGGTAAATATCAACACAATTATCCCAAGAAAGATAACTACACAGGCCAGTGCTTATTACAAGCCTTCCTGTGTCCTGCTTATTACTGAAACCATAAAAGTAAATTTATTTGTTTCTTAAAAAAGTCAAATGTTTTCCAACAGTGGAGAAAGACACCAAAAAAAAAAAAAAAGAAAAAGAAAAAGAAAAAAGATCGCTTTTGACTTCCATTCTTCCATTTCCGTATCTGATTTTACCCCTTATGTAAGAAATCCCATGAACTGGTAGGTGAGATAAATATCTAAGCTAGAGATCCCAAACATTATCCAAACTCTGTTCTCTTAGAATTAAAGGCCTTCAAAAGAACACCTGGATGTGAATGGGGGTTTTACTTAACTAAAACATCAAATTTAAAATAAGTTAATATTGCCCCATATTTAAAATTTAAATAATTCAGTTTGATAGGATATCACAGAGCTACTATGAATAATCGTTGATCTATTCTATTGCATTTGTTTCTACATTCCATTCATATAGCATGTAACTCCAATGGTAGCACTGTTATTTTTCCACCAGATATCAAAGTTACTCATTTCTATTGATGGTGGGAAATATTTATGCTGCAAAACAGCATTTTTGACTACATAATGAAATCCAGTGCTCTGTGATCATGTAATCCTCCTAATAATTCTGGACAGCAATACTCAGGAGGTGCACTTTTAAACTTATAAATCTCATCAAGTCCGTTTCCTGATTTAAAAAAAAATCACACTTCTCACTCTCTTAAAAAAAAATAAATCCAAAGTTTTCTCTGCACCACCAGGCTCATACTTACCTGTCCAATACCATTTCTTACATTTTTCCTGGTCTCACTTCCTTGTAGGCACAACGGTCCTCTTGCTATTTTTAAGGTACATTAAGTCTCATTCTCTTTGCAAAGTTTATACTCACAATTTTTTCTACCTCAGATTCTTTGCTCAGATTTAGTAGAAGGGCATTCCAAAACATGTTGTTGACTGCACAATCTAAAATTGCTCACGCTCACCTTTTCTCTGTCCTCAACAGCTCTATTGTTTTCTTTTAAGCATGTAGCCATATATTAATATTACATGTTATTTACTATATCTCTCAGTGAAAAATGAGTTTGAAAATAGCATAAAAGCCATCTATCTTATTCACTTTAATGTCTAGACTCTGAGAATAATATCTGACACATATTAGATACAACATAAATAGTTGTGGCTCTGGAAATTAGCCCAAATTCTGGCTTATTTCAGAAACACCTGGATTCCACACAGCACTTCATTTTGCAGTATTTGTTATTTTTCTTCCTGAGGATATTATCTCACCCTGGTGGAAGTCATGGAGGGAAGGGAACCCCAACAGATACTAAAGTACATTTTATCTTTTTCTTTTTCAGGGCTGAGGACTGAACTTGGAGTCTTTAGCGTGCTAGGCAAGTGCTCTGTCACCAAACTAAATCCCCAACCCCCTAAAATACATTTTAAGCACAAATAGGTTCTTGTTGATTTGATTTTGGAGATTTTTAAGATATTAAAATTCTGTGGGGAAAAATGTCCAGTCTTATCACTCTTATTCAACATAGTAATGGAAAATCTAGACACCATAATAGGGTAACAAGAAGGAAAAAGGCATAAAGATTAGAATGGAAAAAAGAGAACTGTCCTGTTTGCAGATGGCATGATAATCTGTGTAGAAAATCCAAAACCCTACTTAAAAATCCTAACAGCATGTGAATTCAGCAAGGTTTCAAGATACAACATCAACACATAAAAGTCATATTTCTTTGTTCCAGTAACAAAATAGGGACTCAGAGATCAAAAACATACCATCAATTACTATCATTCTAAAACCTGACTTATACTTACATGCAAATCTAGCAAAACAATTACAATAGACTAATGAAAAAGATAAAAGATTAAATAAATGAAGAAGCATACCATGTTTATGGATTAGAAGTCTCCTCATAGTAAATATGTCAATTCTCCCAAAACTGATCCATCAGTGCAATGTCAATTTCTATTAAAACTTTAGAAAATTATTGATAGATATAGGAATACTACTATAAAATTCATATAAAAACAGAGTAAAAACTAAGTACAAAAATTCAAAAAAGAAGAATAAAGTACAGTAATCATGACTACATGATATTTGCATAGGCATAGACACAGATAAATGGAAGAGGATAGAATACCGTACACAAATATGTCCAACTGACTTTGAAGAAATGTGTAAAATCAGCCCTGTAGAAAGATATTTTTTCAACAAATGATATCAGACCATTATACATCCATAACCGAATAGACACACACACACACAAAATAAATAGAAACTTTGAGCTTAAACCTCATGTACAAAAATGACTCAAAATGAATCTCAGGTTTAGATATACAATAATAAAACTTGTAGAAAAGTATAACAGAAAATATATGAGTTCTAGGATAAGGCAAAGAGTTCCTAGACTTGAAACTAGTGTGCTCCATAAAAAGAAAACAAAATTGGTAAATTGGACCTTGTCCAAATTAAAAATGCTGTTCTGCAAAAGATACTGTGAAAAGTTGAAAAGACAAGTTATAGATTGTAAGAAAGCATTTGCCAACTATATATCTGATAACTTTGTTTCTTGACTGTATTGATAACTCTAAAAACTTGACATTGAAACATCAAAAGATAATTAGAAAACGGGATAAATACAAAAACATTTATTTCAAAAAAGAGGATATACTCAAGGTAAGTGGTCACATGAAATGATGTTCAACATCATTAGCTGTTATGGAGATGCAAATTTAACTCACAGTAAGATATTACTTTGTGCCTATCAGAATGGCAAAGGGAGAAATATACTAATAAAAAAATGCTGGTGAAGATACACTCATCATTTCTTGTGGAAAAGTAAAATGGTACACCCATAGTCCTTCTGGGAAGGTGTAGGGGAGTTTCTTAGGGAACTAACTATGCACTTACCATATGAGTCAATAATTATACAATTAGATATTTGTCTCAGTGAACAGAAACTTTAAGCCCACACAAAAACTTACAAAAGAATGTTCAGATTAGTTTTATTATGTATCCCAAACTTAAACCAACCCACTGGTCTTCAGAGGATGAATGGATAAACAAACCGGGCTACCTCCGTTCTACGGGACATTACTCAGTCTTATTTTGCAGAATGAACTGTTGACATCTTAGGTGTTAGACTGAGTTTGAAAAACCAGATAAATGGAAGAGGATAGAATACCGTTTTTGAGACTGGTTTTCAAACTCAGTCTCAAAAGTTTACGTGCTGCCTTATACTGTGAATGTAGTATTCTCGTAATGACACGATTATAGATATGGAGGATAGAATGGGGTAGCAGGGGTTAGTGAAGAGGAGGAGAAAGAGACTGACTATGGTTATAAAAGAATAGCCTAAGTATCACCATGATGGGAATAATCAAGATCTTGAATGTGTTTGAAGTTCCCATGAATGCACACGTGATAAAATAAGCACGCGTTCAAAACTTAGTGCAAATAAAACAGATAAAATCTGAGCTAGGAAAAGGATCACATCGATGTCAATTTCCTGGTTATATCATTGCATTATAGTATATACCACTGGAGAAATCTCGTTGAAATGTAAAAGAGATCTGTCTGTGTTAGTTCTTGTACTTCCATGAGAATCTGTGATCATCTAAAAACAAAAAGGTAAACAAAGTGCATTTGTAAAAGGACAAAAAATTTCTGAGAATTTGAGAATTATGTTAGCTTCCTCTGTGTTTTTTTAACTAATTGAACATTTTAAGTCATTGTTATGTCTTTGAATATAACAAAATCTCACAAATTTCATATTTTTAGTTTGATGAGCATAGAAGGATTCTAAATTATAAAACTTTAAATAGGCAGGATTTTCTTAAAGGAATCACTTTTACCATTATATTACATTTTTGGAGAACTAGTTTCCAGTTATTTTTGGTTTCCAGGTAATTATTTTAATCCTTATACTTTTCTCCCAACTTTAGACAAGACAGAAATAAAAATTTAACTTACAGTCTCTGTCAACTATTTAAATCTTGTAGTAGGTAAACTACTATTTTCAAGACTTTTCTGTGACTCAATTTTTGGGATGTGTAATTTTAGCATCTACCTCATTCATGTACTTTAACAGTGTATTTGATTATACCAAAAGCATCATTTTTAAATCAGGGCTTCTCATTTATATATAGTGTGTCTCAGCTGAAATTGTGGTTTCTTTATTGGGTAATGTTCATGTATTTAGAATTGGAGGAAGGTATCTGTGTTTCTTTCAAACTCAGGATCATGCCAGAACTCTGACTTGGGCTTGGGCTGGCTTGGGGAAGAGCTGTACCCTGCAGAGAACAAGGGTGCCCCATATTTGTTCAAGGTTTGGAACTCAGAATTTCCAGGAAACTTCACTGATCAGCCCATGCCTTTGTTCCTGGTGATTGTGAGCACAGCAACAGTATGATATTACATAACTGACACCAATAACTTTCCTTTGATGATAATAATTAGGTGTACCATTGTTCCAGGTATTTGATATATATTTTTTTATTCCTCAGAATAACTTTACAAGGGAAATATCATTTTCTCCAGTTTTTAGATGAAGAAATGAAGGTCCTTACCCATGGATATAAATTTTATAGGGCAGAGACAGAATTTAAATCCAGATTTTAGTTTGTGGTCTGTACTATTTCAATTACATGGGATTATCTTTGTTTATTTATTTATGTGTTTATTTTTTTAAACAATAAAGCTTAAAATTCTTTGACAGAAATATGCTTGTGTGTTCTGGGTTCCCTAAGCATTCCCTATGAAAAAGTCCTAAGCCAAACAATACGCTACATGATGGCCAGTAGGATGCCAAAAGAGACTGAGTGCCAAAGTGTTAACAACTACAGGGCTGGGGATGTAGCTCCATGGTAGGGCACTTGCCTAGTATATAAGAGGCTCTGGGTTTGATTCCTAGGAAAAAAAAGAAAAAAGAAAAATCCTCAATGGCTGAACTCCAAGGTAGGAACAAAGACAATATAGTGTTCTTTTTTGGAGGATATCACTCTGAACACATTGAGTCATACATTTTGGCAACACTAAAACGTATTATTATCTTTACCCATTCCTTGACTTTAATTTCAAAGGATGCAATATTTGGATTCTATTTCTTTCTCCCTGCCTACCATGTTCTTGTGAGCTCTACACAGGTCGCTCAACATCCTGAACTTGTTTCTTGATTTAAACCCAAGAGAGGTTTAGCTGTACAGAAAGTGTTTTGTAGTCCAGTCATAGAGCACATAAAGAGTCCAAAGTTCTGTCCTATTGGCAAATTAATTTCCTGCTTTGGTGAGAATGAGTTCATGTGAATGACAGTAGTTGGTATTGCTGCTTCTTTTGGCTCGAGTATGGCACTTTCTAGACTGCCCTGATTCAGAAAGAGAGGTACTCACTGATTCACCAGGCAGCTGAAGGAAAGCTCTGATTTTCTATAAACTGTTCTAAGAGTTAAGGGGAAAAAAAACATAACACTGAAGTTTCTTGTTCAAGTATCTCTCAGTTTCCCAGTCTAATAGGAACCAGATAATTTTAAGTTAAGTGTTTTAAAAGGCTACAGGCAAAAAATAACCTTTACAAACAGAGTACCTGTGAGTATCCTGCTGGAGAGTTGGGGAGGCAGGTAAAGATTCACAAAGAAAGTAATTTAAATGTAGATGAAAGGTGTGGCAGACTTCTGTAATCCCGTTGTAATCCTCAGTAGGCTGAGGCAGGAGGATCCCAAATTCAGGATCAGCCTATGCAACTCAGCTCAGTGAGTGGTAGAGCACCCCTGGATTGGATGTCCAGTACCACTAAATGAATTAATAAATAAATATACCTCTTTGTAAAACACAAGATAGTTCAAAACAAATATCATGTATACCTACAATGCACTAATAAAAACATTTTTAAAAAATGAAAAAAGGGCCATTAAAGGAATTTGGAAAATACAGATTCTTAAAAGAACACAAATCTTGGCCATAATCCCATCATTCATGAAAGAATCACTGGAAACATGTTGGTCTAGCTTTCTCCCTATGCACATAGCTTTCTCCTTGTCTTTTTAGACAGTACAATTCAAGAAGTCATGTAGTATTTTGTTTTCTACCGATGACATTGTAACAGAGTATCTCACAATTGGTTTTCAAAATCCTTTACCAAGAAAAATTTTTAACAACTGCATAATGTTTCATGAATTTTCCTTAATACATTGAATCTTTATGAGTATGGGACACACACATTGCTTCTATATCTTAAATTATCATTAAGGTTGTGATGCTGTCATAGGTGTACACAAAAATAAAATATTTATAAAATGTAGACATATATGATATAGTAATATATATAATATAGGAAATTATAAATAATAATATTGGTAATAAAGGACTGTGTTGATATATATAAAATTAGAAGTGGAATTTTATATACATATACTGTTCAGATGTAGTGTGTGTGTATATGTGTGTGTGTGTGTGTGTGTGTGTGTGTGTGTGTGTGTTTGAACGTGGGTGGTGCATGTGCCAGGATATATTTTCAGGATTATTTCTAAAATCTGGTTATATGTCTCAAGGTTTAAGAGCTTAGTCTTTGAATTTGCTCACACCTGTTTTCCTCCACATGGAAATCTTTTATTAAAATATGTTCTATTTCATATATGCATAAAGTATAAAAATTCTTAATGAACCATTTGGATGTGATTTTATAAAATAAACACACTTGTGAAACTAGCCACAAAATGAAGAACAGAAATTTATCAACATCTTAGAAAGCCCCATTACACTTACCAATCTGCTCCAAAGGTAACCAACATTCTAACTTATAAAAGGGTGAATTCGTTGTTTGCGTTTGAACTCTGTGGAAGTGAGATCACAATGCAAGCACTTTTCTGTCTCTGGTTCTTTCTTTCAGCCTTATTTTTTGTGAACTTTTCTGTACTGCTGCACTTGTTTTTCATTTGCTCACTTTCATGTGGCATTCTAATATTCCGTTGTGCAAGCATAGATGATTTTAGTCATTCTATTACTGATGGCATTCGAATAGTTCCAATTCGTGGCTGTTATAAATAGTGCTGCTATGAATCTCATAGTGAACACACAATTGTGCTTGGGTTTCTATATCCTGGAAATGGAATTACTGGTCTGTTCCTGTTCATCTTTAGAAGCTGAACATGTGTTTGCCTTATTTTGGAATGGAATTATTTGTGTGCTTATTCTCAACTTTGATAAATCATGCTAAACAATTTTCCAATGGGATTGTCCCAATTTATATTCTCAATATTTGTTGGTTTCTTTACTCTCACGCTGGGCTTGGTTTTGAACATTTCATTTTAGCCTTTTTAGTTCTTTTCTGCACGTACCTGCCTATTGCCTTGGGCAACACACTCTTCTGTACCTGAGTTTTCTTCACTACAAAATGGAGAAAATTAGACCATTTGTATCATATAGGTGGTTTTAGGACAAAATAAAATAATTTGTGCAAAGTTCTTGGGGCAGGGCAAGACAGAGTATTCAGTCACAAATATTTTATGCCATTAATCATAGTCAGCAGAGTCAGCAGTGGTATTATCATTTTTATCTGGATGGATAATTATGCATTCTACAAAAAGAAAGCAGATTTCTAGACAAAGTGGCCAGTGTAGACAAAGGCCCAAAGACTGGAAAGAGTCTGCTATGTTGAAGAAACTGAGAAGTTTCCTCCCTCCATTCACGGATGCATAATCAGGGTGAGCGACAGAAACCTTCAGCTAGCAACTATTCAATTATTCACTTCTCAAAAAAGACGGTTACCAAGTGTCCATTTCACTGAGCAGATTACTCATCTGAAATGAGAAGCAGATAGTCAGTTATTTAAAGCACTGTGTGTCATGGGTGTCTCTTCCACGAGAACAGGGTCAGAACAGTGCCCTCACTGTGCAGAGAACAGACATGCTTTCTGTTTGACCAACAGGGCTTTTTCCCACTTTCCTTTTGGATAAATGCGTATTCTTAGGAAATCCATGGAAAGCCCCTTTCTTTGTAGGCTAGAATGCTTCCATGTCTCCTCCCTTAAAGGGTCTCCCAGGCTGCTTCCACGGGAATGCTGAATCATAATCTTGTCTCACTGGTTTCATCTCTGACTAGTGGGCCAGGCGGCCAGCAGCAAGTGGGGGCTTCCCGGACCAGAGCCTGATTCCATCCAGCTGTGTCGAGCAGCTGCCCAGCAAAGCTTATGTACTTCGCAGCAGCTTGCCCAAGTTGTAGCTGGATGAGCTTTGCATTTTGAACTTTTCTTGTTTGCTTTAGGCCTTGGCCCTGTGCTTTTAAGAGGGATGAACTCTCAACTCACTTCCTGTGCCTCCCTTTTGGGGTTTGGAAACTGTAGTGGCCGGCTTTTGAGAGCTGAGTGCTGTGCAGCTCTGGCTGGAAGGGCTTCATGTGGGATGTTTGGGGGCCAATGTTACAGCAAAACATCTGCACGGATCTTTTCTTACTTTCAGGATGTTGGGACCAATAATCTGGCTTCATACCAACTGGCTGGCCTATTTCTGAATGTAGTGTGTCACAGTTGGTTAAAGTTATTTCACTTAAAACCAGAATGAAATCCTCATCTTCAGAAAGAGAGGAAAGTGGTGATGAACTTGGGGAAGACACCGTTCCTTTCATCAAACCAGGGCTTTGGTGTTTTCAGTGTAGACTCGAAGCAAGAGTTAAAAGTGGAAAGAGTGGGCTCCCTACGGCTCATCTGCCAGACACCTGCATGGCCTTGGGCAAGCTGTGCAAGCACTCTCAGCCAGATTCTTCATATGCAACATCTGGAGAAGGTTGATGTGAGGTGTCAGAGATTACATGAATGAAGCACGCAGTGGTGGCTGGCACGGAGTGAGAGCTCAGTATTCAACACCCATTACATTTCATGTGCTTTCCCCACCCCTTCCCTTCATCTGGACAATGCATTTTCACTTTGAGCCTAACTTTTCCTTTTTCCCTAAGGATTATTTAGGTGTGTTTGTGATGCATGCAAAAACAACGTCCACCACCCTTATTATTCATTTTGCCACATTGTAGATGGAATTGGACATCTGGTTAATTTCTTTGGTAAATAAACCAAGTATATCTTTCTTGCCTTGGTATACACATATTGCTTATCAACATGTGTGTCAAATAATAAGTGGTCAATAAACATTAAATTTTATTATTATTAGACCCACAGTATATCTGTAGAGGGAAAAAAAGCAGATTCTCCTAGACTTCCTCCACTGACAGCAACCCCCATCAATGGATACACATATCTAGCCTCGATGGGGCATGCCACGAGAACTTTGAAGAAAGTGTATAACTGAGGTTCTTGACTTCTCTCCCTGAGCCTGTTGGTTTATTGGTGGCCACTTCATTGTGACCATCTAAACTTAGAGCCTTTGAGCCTATCAGCTATTGCTGCAGAGTAGCTACCCAATCTTCCATGCCTTAAAAACTCACATACGATGACAGCTTTATAATTGCATAGGTTGACTTTAGGTGAGGCCACCTGGGCTGGGCTTGCTCCTTTCCATGGGGGTCTGATGAAGATTCCGCACTAGGCAGTGCCTGGCTGGAAACTCTATCTGGAAATGCTGTGTTCCACATGTCTCTCTTTCTCCTTGTGGACCTCTCAGCCGATCTCGGTATTTCCGTCTCACAGAAAAAACAGAAACGTAAGAAGGCAAGTGGACACCATGATGGCCTTCAAAGGTTTAGACTTAAAATCCTTCACTTCTTCATAGTATTGGCCAAAGCAAGCCATAGGTCTGAATTTACACTGGTTGGGCACTGGATATTTGTTTTCCCTCAAAGTTTACATACTGAAACACGAGCTTCCAACGTGGAAGTAGCACATTTTGGAGGTAATTGAGTGACCAGGGTGGAACACTTATAAACGGGACACAGAAGCTTTGAGAAGAGACCAAAAGTTCCCTCTCCCTCTGTTCTCTGCATGTGAAAATAGAAAAAGAAGCTGGCAACCTACGCAAATTGGGAAGTAGGTCCTCACGAGATGATGAACCTGTCAGTGCGTGATCTGGGACTTCTCGGCCTCTAGAACGAAGAGTGATAAATTTCTGTTATCTTAAATCACTCTGTCCATGGTAATCTTATAGTTGCCTGAACTAAGGTGAGAACCAAAAGGTTAAAATACTCCCTCTGAGTAGAGTCTTCTACCAAAAATCCTGTCTATATATGTAATATATATGATATAAAGTACAAAATATTGGGACCAGCAAATTGGTCAACTGTTTACATCATATCAAAGTATTTTATTAGAATACAATCAGATAACTCCTTCAATTCGAGATATAAATGACCAATGAGTATATGGCATATGTTCCCTACCCTGAAAGACATGAGTCTCTGAGTTCTGGTTACTTAAGGAATTTGGGTAGAGGAATAAGGATCCTCAGGTCTTCTGAAATAGTTCATCAGTAGATATTTAGTGGACGCACATGACTCCAACACTGAATCAAGTACTCGTGGAACAGACAAGGGAAAACTTAATTGTTCATGATTTAAATAAGTTGAAGGGGGGCTTGGGATGTATCTCAGTGGTAGAGTGCTTACCTACCATGCACTGGGTTTGATCCCCAGCACTACAAAAAATAAAAATATAAGATTGATAAATTTATTTATTTTTTTTTTTAGAGAGATGGACAGAGAGAGAGAGAGAGAGAGAGAGAATCAATTTTTATTATTTTTCACATGGCTTTCGTTGCTCTGACACAGTTGTGTATGTGGGTGCTGGGGTTTGAACCCGTGCACTTGTGTATGCTGGGCAAGGGCTGTAACTGCCAAGCCACCGCTCCAGCCCTGACAGATTTATTTTAAAAAGTAAAAATAATATGAACACTCATGAAATAGCAAGCAATATAATACATAATAGAAGTAAGGAACATTATTTTAACACCTACTATGTAATGCCTCTGCAGTAAGTGCTGTATAAATTTTATCTTTATTCCTTACCAAAAGACATTGAAAATCTGTTTGACTGTGAGACCTATAAACATACTTTCTGAAAACAAATGTACCTAACCAGTGTTCCTCAAAACTGTCACAGTCATCAAAAACAAGGAAAGTCTGAGAAACTGTCACAGAGGAGAGGAATCTACAACTAAATCAACACGGTCTTCTCAATTTGGCCCTGGAGTAGAAAAAGGATTTGGGTAAAAACTTAGGGAAACTAATATTTAACCTATGGACTTTAACTAATACTAGTGAATAAATTTGGTTCATTAATTGTACCAAACACCCCAAATGCAGATTGCATAATGTGAAATGTAAAAGGTTGCTAATAGAATAAACTGTTGGGGTGGTATGTAGTAATCCCATGTACTATTGGCTGAATACTTCTGTAAATCTCTATCTTGTCTAAAAAATAAATTCCAATAAATTAATCTGATAAAAATGAAATACAGCTATAACAAGACAATTGAATTAGAAATAGAATTGTATGAAGAATTACAAAATCTCTGATGGTATCATTTTTACTGTGCCAAACATAGAATTAACATCAGTTCTTTACAAACTCTTTGAAAAAGGACAGAGGATGATTTTCAGTGCATTCTATGAAGCCAGTATTATCTTCCTAAGAAAACTGCGGATCATAGACCTTTAGAACACAGACACAAAGTCATCATTATTCAAGTTAAGGTATGATCTTTTCTTAGCCTTGAAGAACCTGTGGAGGCACAATAACAGAATGTGTCTGTTGCTACCACGATCAGGATTGAGTTATCTCTGTTTTGGGGAAGGCTTACTGTTGTATGTTTTGTTAACAAAACATACAACAGAGGGCTTGGGATATAGCTCAGTGGTAGAATTCCACATTACCAATAAGGGAACACTGAAATTCCCTAATGGAACTTACCAAGTACTCACGGATCTGACACTTGCTACATAGGATGGGTGTTAGTTTCTCACTGTTGTTATAACAAAATACCATAAACTTAGTGGCTTAAAACAATGCAAATTTATTCTTCTGCAGTTCTGGAGGTCAGGAGTCTAAAATCAAGGTGTCAGGGCTGTAGTGGTGGCTCAGTGGTTACAGTGCTTGCCAGGCATGCGCAAGTACACGGTTCAAACCCCAGCAACCCACGTATGCAACTAAGTGTCTGAGCAACAAAAGCCATGTGAAAAACTCAATAAAAATTGATTCTCTCTCTCTCTCTTTCTCTCACTGTCCTTCTCTCTTTAAAAAAATATAAAATAAAATCAAGGTGTCAACGGGGCTGTGCTCCTTCACACTTGCTTGGTTATACCTTTATCTGTCTGCTCCACTGTTAAATGGATGCTGTCCATTATGCATCAGATAGGTCTAGCAAACTTCTGCTTGACTTGTTTCCTAATTCACTATCAGCAATGATAGAGAACTTGGTGACAGCTTGGGGAGTGGTAAGGTTACTTTAAATAGCTTAGCAGCTGTAAACTTCTTATCTTCCAGAGCCAGTATCATGGAGAGGTTGGCATAGAGCCACACATTCTACAGGTCAGGTCAGTTACCATGTCTGCCAGTGTCGAAGTAAAATTAATTAAGGTGTTTACACACATGTGAGAGACTGTGGTTAAGAAACTATGTCATAGTTGTTGATTTGCCCATCAGGAAGACTTTCCTTTTAAAGGTTTTGATTTTCTGTTATAAGTTAGATTCCCCCAGAGCAGCTGAAGAATTACACTTGATGCTAGCAGTGTACCCTTCATTGTTCTGACCCTGTCAATGTTTTGAGTGTCACATTCATACGGCTGAGAACTTCAGGTATTTAGAGTGTCTTCCGACTAGAATCTTACCCCATGATGAACAAACTCATATTCACATTAGTTTGGGCTTCTGATACTACTTTAATTATTTTAGCTAAAGTTTCAGTATTTATAATTTATCCTGTCTCCCTGTACTATGTGCTGTGATCATTGAAGATAAATTCTCTCTTCTGCGTTTTCTTGTGCTTCAAAGCTGTCTGGTACAGAGTATAAAACAAATGTTTATTGAACTGAATGAGTGAACCAATGAATGATGCTTGGGTTGTGTTTGTAAAGCTAGAGCTCTGTGGCCTTACTTTCAATTAGTTAGTATTTCGTAGGTAATTAATGGGAGTGCCAATGTATCACGGCTTGATTGTCTTCTAATTTAAACACCAACTGCCCTATATCCTAAGAAACTCCATCCAGAGTCTTAGGAAAATTCAGATAATTGGTCCCCCTCATTCTTAAATAGTCCATCAGCACAAATTCACAAAATGAGAGGCAACTGGCTTAGGGTAAACTGGGAACCTACTGAAAGTCATTGAAGTATGAACAAAACTTGTCAATGTTTTGAAATTGCTAGATGGTCGGCACTGCACCCTAAAATAACATTGGCTGCTCATAATTAACTGAAGAACAGCAGGGATGACTCCATTTTATATTCTTCCCTCAGTCTGTTTTTATACAAATAAAAATGAAACAAATAAGAACCAACCAACTCTTCATTAAAGCTGCCAAGTCTCTTCTCTGATTTTACTAAATTGCTTAATATCTATGAGTCTTCCTTTTCTTTGTTTCTTATTAATTAAAAAAAAAAAAAGAATCTACTGGATCCACAGAATTGTGGAAGCTAAATTGGGTCCAAAACACAGAAATACAAATAATTTTGATATTTTTAACACTAATGTGTGTAGCATTTGGTAATTTGAAACCTGGTTTTCTTTTAGTTATTTAAGCTTCAAGAATTCATTTGTTGTCTCTTGATCTCAGACTTCTCATAAATAATATAAGCATGTTTGACAGCTAATTGCTAGGGTGTGCTATATTATTTGGATTTGATTATCTGGAGAGTGCTTTATGGAAGACAAAATAGGTGCTAGGGATTAAGAGCTCAGGTTTAAGGATCATAGGGACCCAGGCTCAGACCCCGTTGCTGTCATTTACACATTTCGTAACCTTGGCAATTCTTTAACCTCTTCATGGCTAAATGTCCTCACCAAAAAAATGGGGATTTTAATTGTTCCCACCCTATGTACATCTCTAGGACCAGATAAAATAATCTATGTATAGTGATTAATATAGAACATGCAAATAAATATTTATTGCTTTTATTAAAATTACCAATTAAAATTACTTTATCATACACAAATAATTCAAATATACTTAATTAACGCTTTTAGTTTGGAAAATGGAATGCCTCTTGGGTTTGAATTATATGTATTCCCTCAATTTCCTACCCTTCTTACTACAGTGCTTTCAGTCTTTCCAGACTATTTACAAAGCACCCTTGTCCTGACAATGATGTCGTCTGTGTCTTTCTTTACTCTGGAGCTGCTGTGTCTCCTGTGGATGAGGAGCTCATCCCATAGGACCTTACCTCCTTTTCTGAGCCATCTTTTCCATGCAGCGAAGAGAAAAATTGATTTCCCATCGCCATCCTCATCTTGATCCTCTTCTAGGTCCCTTTCTCTCTTCACTTTGAAGCCAGAGCATGCAACTCAATTTTGAAACCAAATTTGAGATAACACATTAATCATTAAATGTTGCTGTTTTCCCTGGTAATGGAACTAACAGGCATGCAGCTCCATTACACATGGCATGGCTTCCAAAATTTTAAAAACTTGCTTCCTTTTTTACATAGCTGACAATTTAAAACGTTTAAACCTGAATTTAATTTGTCATTTAAAGCAACATAAAAGGTGGGGTGTGTGTGTGTGTGTGTGTGCATGCACCCAGGCATTGATGTTCATTGGAAATTTCCTACAATAAGACAAGTCTTTTTTAGCAGTGTGGAGAATCCTCAAAAAATTAAGGATGGAGCCACCTTATGACCCAGCTATCCCAGCCCTGGGTATTTTTCCAAAAGAGTTAGAATCAGCATATTATATTGATGTGGCTTCATCAATGTTCATAGCAGCTGAATTTACTATAGCTAGATTATGGAACCAACCCAGATGCCCCTTGCTCAACGAATGGATACAAAAACTTTGGTACATATACTTAATGGAATACTACTCGGCCATTCGAGAAGACGATTTTATGGTTTTTGAAATCAAATGAATGGAGATGGAAAGAATTATGCTTAGTGAAGTATCCCAATCTCAGAGACTCAAGGGTCAAATGGTATCTCTCATCTGTGGAAGCTAGAATACATGGGGAAACAGTATGTTAGACGTAAGCTAACAATAACTTCAAATTGTATGATTCTCAACGCAATGGGGGAAGGCTCCCTAGGTTACTAGGGGGCATAGGGTGGGGGATGGGGAGGGGAGAGGGGTTAGGAAGAACGCCTAGGAGACTGGAGAGTGGGAATATGGGGGAATCATTTCAGAAACAGATGTCATTCCTCCACGAAATACCCATTTAATGCAGGAGTTCTTCTGGGGGAACAGCAACAGGGGAAACCCACGCTGGGCATCCATGATTTGGCATTAGTCCTGGATAACTAAGTATATATACATTGACTATTGATGGTTTGATAATGTTTCCCCCTTAATTGTATCTCTGTTTCCATCAAATAAAAAATAAAAAATGGAAAAAAAGGTAAGTCTTTTTTGAGGCAGTGTTTTAATTACATTTTATTTTGTTATTTAGGTGGTTACAGCTGTGTAAGATTCTGGGAGTAAGGAAACCTTCCCTGTGAGTTTGTCCCTGGATCAAATTTGTCTTCATTCTTCATAGGAGTTTGTTAAGGAACTAGCCATATACGTCCTGTGTGCTGGACAGGTCAATGCCAAATTAAGCTGTTTTCATTACCATGGGTAATTATTTGAGGACAGAAATGAATGCATTATGCAAATTTTTTTGTTCAATGTCAAGGCCATATGATGTATAGATTGTAATTTCTCAGCATTTGGAATAAAGAGAATAGATGGAAGACTTCACAGGATAGATTTTCCATAGGACACGTTTGCCAAGCTCAAAACAATTGTCCCATAGTAATCAATATCGTGGCTGCTTTGCAAATGTTTCAGACCAAGCTTATCCATAAAATCCTTGCCTTGAATTGACCCTTGAGATTTTTATGTTCATTGAAATATTGTTGATTTTTTGGCTTTATCTTTATAAAATTTATAAATTAACTATGTTTTTCAGTTATAAAAATTTGCAAGAGTAGAAATACTTATCCAGATTTATATGTGCCTATCTTCATTGAACACAATAAAAATAATTTAAATCAGCACTGGATAGCCAAAATATTTTTTAAAGAGAGAGGGATGGTGAGAGAGAGAGAAAGAAAGAAAGAATCAATTTTATTTAGTTTTTGATGTGGCTTTTGTTTTTCTGAGAGCTTGCTGTGTACGTGGTGCTGGGGTTTAAACTCACTCACTCGCACATGCCAGGCAAGTGCCTTAACTGCTGAGCCACCACCACTCCAGCCCCCAAAATATTTTTTACATGTCTTATAAAGCCACACTTTACTTAATTTTGAGAAATCCTGCTGAAAATAGCCATCAAAAGGGTTAAAGAGGAAAACACTTATGGATGGAGTAGAACAGAGCAGTGATTAAGGACATGAGCTTTGATATCAGTCCCATTTAATTTGAGTCTCACTTCTACACTGAGTAATCATCGGACATTACTTTTGAAAAGATTGCCTTTCCTGGTAAAAAATAGGAATAAGAGAAGTAACTATAGATTTGCTACAATGACTAGTTGAGACTGCTCTTACAAATTGCTTCATCTTTTATGAGCTAGTTTAGCAATACCCCGGTAAGAGGCTGTGTGAGGTATTAGAATGAGGAATGTGGATTTTGACTCAGATCCTGGCACTGTCATTGCTAACGGTATGGTAGATTACTTGACCTCCCTGATCTTCCATTTTCTCATCTAAAAATGGAAGTAATAATAGTGCTGACCTCTAGGGTTGCTGTAAGGAAAGCTGAGTTAAAGCAAGGCCCACAGGACCTGGCAGGAGTAAACACATTAGGAACATTACCTACTACTTCCAATAGTGTTTGATACACAGAGTTCAATGCAGCTTAACTGATTTTAAGGCAGACTCTATACCTAATTTTGGAACCAGACCATTATCCCTTCCACTGGGAGGGATTGTGACTAGAGAGCAGATGTAATTTGGAATGGAAAGGTTGTTCCAGTAGGGGTTCCAGATTTTCTCACAATGTAACTTGTCTCCGGTGACAGTGGAATTCACCTTTAAGAAATAATCAGAGTAATCAGGTTTTAAAGGAAAACATCTGAGTGTCTGCGTTTTCGGTTGTCCCACTCCAGTTCATATAGAGGCATGTCAATATTATTGGAGAAAAGAATGTTGGGAGGAGCAATTGAAAAAGTCCGTTTTCCAGAGAACTTTGTTACTGGCCTGAGCCTTGGTGTGCTAGTCAGCTTTTCATCACTGTGACCAGCACACTTGACCAGCACAACTTAAGTTATTTTGAGCTCATGATTTCAGAGCTGATTCCTGTGCTCTGAGCTCAAGGTGAGGCAGAACAACATGGTGGAAGGCATGGCAGAGGAAAGCAGTTAGCTCAGGAGCTGTGAAGTGGAAAGCGAGAGGCAGGAGTCAGGGGACACCATATAACACCCGAGGGCATGGCCCTAGTGACCTACTTCCTCTGTCATGCCCTAGCCACAGTAACCACTCAGCTAGTTCATTCAAATTATTGATTCAGTTAATGAATTTATCTACCGTTCAGGTTTCAACTCTCAAAACCTAGTAATTTTACCCCTGAACATTTCTCCATTGCTTTGCACTTGAGCTTTTCAGGGACACCTCATATTGGAATAAAAACAATTGGTATCTCTGTGAAAAAGCAACCAGTCACTGAAAGCAAGACCAGTGCATGCTTTGGAACTTTGGGGACTTCAAAGGACAATTATGATGCCTTCACATGGAGGCACAGGCAACAGCAGCATTTAAAAGGGACCAGAAAAAGAGGAAAAATTTTAAATGTTACATCCTATTTTATTAAAAATTTTTTTCCTGAGAATATCTGAGCTGTGACCCTGGAAGTCCCAGAACTACCAAGTATAGAATTTCCTGGTCACTGATTAACATTTCAAGAGATGTTGAAGAACAGATAAATCTCAGAAATTATTCTCAGTAATTAAAGGTAGATGAACTAATATATAAGAACAGCTAGGTAATGAATAAAGGAACAAATGGGTCTGGTATACAGGATGATGTTGCAATTCCTCTTGGTCTTCTATGTGAAAAACTTCCCAGGTAATCCCAGTGATTAGAAGAGTCCTTCTAACCACTTCAAGGACAGAATCTCTTTTAGAGCTTCACCGCCCTCTAAATGCTTCAGAGAGTAGTGAGATCAAGAGCTATATCCCCACAGTTTATGGTCTCATTGTGATTTCAGTTGAGAGAGATCATTTTCCAGAGGCTGGTTATTTTTATTTTTATTTTTCAAAGCCCTGGAATGATTTTTGTCCTGTCCCTCCTTCAGGAACCCTATCCTATTGGGAGGGGATGGTGGGAAAAAGATTCTGGAAGCTGTGCAATTAAGAAAAAATTAATAGAATGACCATAGATTTATAACTAAGGTACAGCTGACTTGGAAGTAATCTAGTTTTTGTTCATCACTGTTTGGAAGTTGTACATCTTCCAAAGCTCTATGTGTTAAAGACTGAGTGGCCCTACTGAGGGATGCTGTAGAAATTTAGGAAGTGGGGTCTTATGTGAAATTCTTAGGTCATTCAGTGCATGACTTTGACGGGATTGTGGGACCTTGGCCCACCTCTCTCTCTCTCTCTCTCTGTTTCTCTTTTTTCCTGGCAATTGGCTGATCAATTTCCTCCATGTGCTTCCTGCTATTACTACCTGGCATGTCCACCATGGGCACAAAGCAATGGGTCCAACTCATAGTGAACTAGAAGCCTCCCAAAAGCAAAAGTGAATCACTTCTCTGCATAAGTTAATTATCTTAGGTGTTTTGTTATAGTAAAGAGAAGTTGATTAATATAATATGACAAAAAGGACATTTAGTTCCAGTATAAGTTTAAATTATTGTTAGGTTATTTTTTTCTTATACAGAGACAGGACTATTAAAAATAATCAAAACATGAGACTCAGAAGACATAAAATAAGAAAGTTCCATTTAGTTAAAAACAAGCATATCTTCTGGTATACACCTTTCCATTAATTTCAGCTTCCATTTATTAAGGGCCTACTGTGTTCTGACCAGTGTTCAATACCTCACAGAGTGTTTACAATGGCACTAAGAGGTATACATTTTAAATTTTATTTAACAAAATGAAATAACTGGGGCTAAGAGTGGGTTTTCTAAGTCATATATTTATTCATTGGATAAATATTTATTAAGTACCCAGGTTATGTGTATCATTAAGAATATAGCTCTGAGAAAAACAGAAGTAAGTGATTTCTGCCTCCATGGGTCTTTTAAATTATCACAGTTGAAAAGTGACACCTTCAGCGGCATATGGCCAACAAGTGGCAGACACAGAAATTAGAACATCAAATTCTGGTTTCTTTCTACTGTCAAAGCAAAAGTTGAGGTACGAAGACCTATTGAGATTCTAAGGAGACTTTGGCTTTATTGTGTCTTTATTTTCACTTCTTTCTCTCTTTTCCAGAGTGTTTTTGTTTTATTGAGGGTGTTTTCCAGAGCATTTTCTGCTCATCCCCCCTGGCAAGTTCTTGTCATGAGTCACAGGCAAATCTCAGGAGCGGCTGCCAATGGTTGATGGCTCCACCCTAGCTCCTCTGATTGACAGGTTCCCTCTAGTCCCTGCAGAGAAGCAAAGACGAACCGTGCCTTGGGTGAAGCACCCAGAACAGTCTGAAAACCTTAGCTCCAGGAAGACTCTGGTGAAGCTTCAGAAGGGTATGGCAACATTGCTTAGAGTCCTGATAGGCTTCATGTAGCTCTTGGCCTATGGCTGTGGGGAGGCGAGAAAGTCATTTGGCTGCTTGAGGAGAAGGTGGGCCCATAAATAGCTAATGAACTTCCAAGCTTATAAGAACGCTTTCCCAAATAACAGATGCACTAATATGCAATTTTCTCCTCTAGAACACTTAATATGTGTTAGACTTTTCCCCACACCTGTTATGTAATCATCCTTCAAAAGAACTCTGTGAAGTAATAAGATCATTCTTCCTTAACCACTGTTCAAGGGACTCAGCTCGAGCTTAGAAAGTCTTCGCACTTTTCCAGAGAATGGGGAAACTATGAAAACCAGGATGGAGTGATTTCTCAAACAGATTTCCCCTTGCTCTAAGGCCAGTTGTCTTTTTAACTAGTGGTTCTCATAGTGTGGTCCCCAGGCCAGCACCATTATCGTCGTTTGGGAATGTTAGAAATGCAGATTCTTGAACTCCAGGGAAGACCCAACGAACCAGAGATTCTGAGGGTGTTCCTAGACATCATTTTCTTCAGATGCCTACTGAAAATTGAGAATGACTGTGCTAATGGTAGAACCATGAAGATTTCTTACTCATCAGGGTTTATGAATCTGGAAGTACTAACATACATGTTGGATTGTCAACTGTGCCTGATGGGTCTACTAATGCCTGAAAACAAAAAAACAATGTACAAATTTATTATTTCAAAAGTATGATACACAATGGCCTTTTCTTGAAGTGGCAGCATTTTCCAACAATGGAAGACAACAGATTTGGTCTGAAAATTGATAACTGACCTTTAGTTTGTAGCTGTCTGGATTGTTTGCTGGGAAGAACTTCTGAGGTCACTTGAAGGAGGAGATCTGTGATTAATTAGCAATATCTGCACAGTCATATGTTGTGGGAGTGGGGCCCACATGTTCGTCACACTTTGACTAAGGAAAGATAATATCAGCTGTGATATTTCATTACCAACTCAAACTTGACTTTTCTGGATGACCATAGTCAAATCAAAAGTAATAAAAGCTGGTAATGCTTTGTACTTTCACGTGCATCTTCCAAAATGATACATCAAAGACCCTTGTGAGAGGAAAGAACTGAGATGATTACTCTCATTTGATAGACAGAGAAAACAGACTGAGAAAATTAAACACTTTAAAAATATCTGCTAACGAGTTTGCAGGAAAAAATCAAATCTCGGTCCATTTTGAGTTCTTTCTAGCACATCTGATGCTTTCAATTTTTTGCATTTTAATGTCCTTTGTTGGAAAAATGGGATTTAAATTACTGTTCCTGTGCATTTAATATTAAGATGCTCATTTAATATTATAAAAAGAAGTATCTACGAAATGCACATAAAGTAAATACTATTTTTTGTAGTTCGATATTTCATTATTTTCTGTATCAAATGAGACTGAGAGGCAAAGTGAAAGCTTGGATTAGATTTAAGCAGTGGTTCTTTAAAGAAATGGCTTTGCTCTTGGGGAGACTTGTTGGCTTGTCACATTTTAGGTTGGTATTGCTTCTGCCATTAGTTGGTCTGGGCAAGGGTTGCTGCTAAACATCCTACCATTCACAGGATAGCCCTCACATGACAAAGAATTATTCAGTCCCAATTGTCAATTATACTGAGGTTGAGCAACCTGATTTAAAGTAAATGAGATACACACTATTTAATAAGAGTTCTATTGCTATTAAAGGGAGATGGACCGTGCCTTTCATGTGAGCAAAGATATGTATGTTTGGGGGTTCCAAAACACAAAGTTTTCTCTGTCCCCAGTCAATAATGTCCTCTCCAGTGTGCTTTTTATTAAGACCCTATCAACTTACCGCCTGAATGGCTTGTATCTTAGTTTGTTGGTCAAATAGGGATTATAGAACCTACCATACATAACTAATGTGAAGATTAAGTGAGATGCATCTAAACCAATATATTAATTTTTGAGATTTCTAAGCTTCTCTGCCTGCATGTGTATAATTGGGCTTCTCATGGGAGTCGAGAGCTCCCAGTTGCATTATTTGAATTGAATTTAATAAAATCCCAATATTAATTTAGAAAATACAATGTAATGTTAGCATTTAATCTCTGATTACATTTAATAGCTATTAATGAGTGTTCAACTTAACATAATTAATATCATTTAAAATTTCATCTACTTAGGTCTAAGTGCAGAGCATACCTTCATGGTTATTCGCACCTCTACTTCTCTTTCCTAAGAATTTGAAGTTTGTCATGAGGCATTCATAAGGCTGGGAGGGAGAGAAGGAATCTTTTCATGATAAGGACAATAACATACTCCTTTCCTGTCACCATCACCTCCCACTTCCCAAATTAGGAAAAAACTAGAGAAAGCCGAGGTGTGATTGACATTTTATTACACTATGAAATCCTCCGTATGTTTTCTCCCAAGCTTTCCTTTCTCCTGGCATTTCCTCAACATGTGGCTTTGAGAAAGGGATGCCCTTCCATCAGACCCAGGAAGTGGGTTCAGCTGCAGGAGGTGGTGGAATTCTACACTAACTTATGATGACAGTTGATGAAAATGTGATTTTTAAATTACAGACTTCCATTATACTATACATTGCTCTTTCACTTTACTAGTTTCTGAAAGCTAAAAACATTCTTCCAGAATGTCACTGCTGATTAGGTAATACTGAGAATTTTCTAAACTGAGTTTTTGTACATTACTTCACTACAGTAATCCTATATCTGCCCCATCTATACTGGAGATAAGAACGCTTGCCTCAGTTCTGTCTGCTGTTACAGAGTCCTTTTGAACAAACAGAAGATAGCAAACATTGAGTAGGGATTAAATGGAATGAGGTAGACGGGAAGGAGCCAGGTACCTCAGAGGAGCCTTATAATCTTGCAAGTCCTGTTTTTCAGATGAACAAACTGAGGCCTAGGAGGATTGAAAGATAAAGGCAGCATTACCCAGTGGCAGGTCCCAGCCTGAAACCCTGGTCTCGTGAAGCTTGTTCTCATTCCTTGGTTTCCTGGCTGGCTGATGACTGCTCATTTTTGTTCTTAAGTTCACTGGCAATATGATGTGGACAGCCACACTTTCTTCATTGACTCCCACAGGCAGAGGAAGTTGTGTGGTACACAATTAATGCGGATGACTACCAGTCCAAGAGCCAGGGAATGCTCATGTTTGGGTGAACTTCAGAGACTGAAGAGGAAATTCAGACAAATAGAGTTAGAAATAAAAGATGCAAGAAGTACCTTAAAATGTTCGTACTTTTACACTTATATACTTATTGGAATATGTACATGCATGTGTGTACACAGACCCTCACGCTTCACTTGGGATTGCTTTATCGGATTGTGTCATATTTGAAGAGAGTATAGTGTGAATGGATTTAGTCAATTTCTTGTCAGCAAACAAAGATTTATAGTCTGTTTTTCTTTTTGGAATTTTACATGTAAAGGCCGGGAAAGATTGTGCATAATTGATTTTTTTTAAAGAGAGAGGGGGCAGTGAGAGAGACAGAGAGAGAAAGAATCAATTTTATTTAGTTTTTCATGATTCTTTTATTGCCCTGACATTTCATTGTGTACATGGTGCTGGGGTTCGAACCTGCGTCCTTGCATATGCTGTTGAGCCACTGCTCCAGCACCTATAATTGAATTTTAAAGAGGAAAAAAGTTCTCTATCCTCAATCCCTAACCTTCAAGTTTCTTCAAGTTTGCTAACTTCCCTTTCTTGTAACTTCTGGCAGAGAACAAGCTGCCAAATTCCCTTGACGAGGATCAGAAGGCTATCACCATATCGAGCTGCCCAAACATCTGGCTAATTGTATAAAACATGCGTATACTTATCCATCAGGCCTCAGCAGAAGGCTCTTAGATGAAAACAACATTGATCTCATATGTGGATGCTTACTTTCCAGGAAGTTGATGGCTGAGGTTCAAATTAGGTAATAGAACCACCCTGCGGCATGACATCTGCCAAGGGAAGAAGCAGGCTAGCAGTGGGTCTGCTCTTCACTCAACTTTGCTTCTGGGGACAATTCTTGATTGTTCAAAACCTTGCTTTCCTACTCACAGCAAAACTGAAATCAAATACGTAGGAAATTTGTCTGGATTACCTGGATGACCGGTTGAAGATTCTACATCAGAAGGCTGAAACAACATATATCTCTACCTCTTTAAACTTTCTAAGTACTACCCCATCTAAACATTTCACAAATATTAACTTATTAGTGTAGCAACCCTTCTGAATGACAGCTTTCTCACCCCATTTTATGAATGAGAGAATCGAGACTCAAGGTAGTCAGATGACTTGGATGTTATGTTATCACTGCTTGTACAACATAGAAGTTCCTCCTGATATCTCCAGGTGAGATTTTCAAAGCATCAGATCAAATATAATCAGGTTCAAGATTTTTAAAAAAATGATGTTGGGTTCTATAGTAAAGTCCTTTGTTAAGACATTTTATTTGATTCATAAAATTTTTGCATTTTATTGATTTATTTGTAATTTCGTGACCTCTTCACAATATCATCCAAAGCAAGTTGATCATAATCCCATCCCTGAGTTTCAGACTCTAGCATTTCCCTTCCTATCTGCCCCCAAAATGCCCGTGTTACTAACACCACCTTCTAACATCCCTACACTAGAGATGCCTTTTCTTTCACCAGCCTGTTCAACTAATATCCAGCTCTTTTTTCTGTCCAGGGTATTTTCCCCTGCTGTCCACTACCTGAGTCAAGACTCCTAATATCTCATATTGCATTGTTACAAGAGTCCTTCTTCTAACCTGCTGAACATCAATCTCCCTTTTGATTTACCTGTGTCCTATTGGAAGGGCAGTCTCCGAACATAAAACACTAAATGATTCCTGAAATTGTTTTACAAACTACAAAAGACTAGAAAAGTGTTGTCTATGTTCTTTAGTGCTACAAACTTTCTCTGCACAAGTGTCTATAATAGTACCTTTAACTGCCCAGATCCAAGGAAACTTATTTTACTTTTTAAAGAAATAGTTTTTAGTAGAATTTCATTAAAATATTGAAATTATTTTGAGAAAACAAAAGTAAAGCATCGTTTAACTGCCTAAATAACATTTGGAGAAACAAAAGAAATATGTAATATTAAATGATATTTTAGGAACTCACAAAATGACAGGCACTGTGTTAATTGCTTATAAATTTATCCTTGGTCCTTTGATCAAACCTATGAATAAGGTAATTTTAGTATTTCATTTTACAGCCTAGAGTGATCCTAACTTACATTTTTTGCACTACAATTAGAACTCTGACAAACTGGTATCCAATGCTGCACTGTACATATGCATGTGGCAAGAAGGTTTGAACTGAACAGAAAAAATATAAGGCATATAATAAAGAGCTATTATGGGTTAGCTATGAGGTGTCCTATAAAGCTCATGTCTGATACAATGCAAGAAAGTTTACAAGTGAAATGATTGGCTTATGAGAGCCTTCACTGAATCTGTGCATTAATCCACTTGTAGGGATTATCTGGGTGGTAATTGTAGGCAGGTAGATTAGGCTGGAGAAGGTGGGTCACTGGGGACACATCTTTGGGTTATATCTTTTGCTCCTGATAAGCAGAACTCTGTTTTTCTGCTTCCAAGTTGTAATGTCCTAAAATGATTTCCTCCTCCACACTCATGTGCCACGATTTCCTGCCTCACCTTAGACCTGAAGCAATGAAGACAGCCATCTATGGACTGAGACCTTTGAAATTGTGAATACCAAATAAACTTTTCCTCCTTTAAAATTATTCTTTTCAGGTATTTTTTTTACAGCAACAAAAAAAAAAAAAAAAATCAACTAAAAGAGTCTTCCTTTCCTAGAGTCCCTCTTCTCAAAGGAACTTGCTATTGATCATTTCTTACACGTATCTTGAGAAAAAAAAATGCCCATTCCAATTTATAAATAATTTATTATAATTTTTGCTTAAAACACATCACTTTTCCCTGCATCTAGCTTTGTCCTATAATAATATATTTTGTAAATATTTTTATTACATAACTTATTTTAATTTAATTTTTAATTTATTTTTATTTTGTATTTTAATTTTTATTAAGGAGTTATTGTATGATAATAAATGCATATAAAGGGGGCTGGAGCGGTGGCTCAGTGGTTTCAGCGCTTGCCTGGCAAGCATGAGGACCCGGGTTCAAACCCCAGCACCACGTACACAGCTAAGCATTGGAGCAGCTAGGGCCATGTGGGGAACGAAATAAAGTTGTTTCTCTCTTTCTCTATCTCTCTCACTGTCCCTCTCTCTTAAAAAATAAATAAATAAATAAATGCACATAAAGTAGCAATAAGACATGCATATATTCTTAAACCAGAATTACCCCACATTGCCCACACCCCAGTCTCTAACAAATATAATTGACAATATAAGGTTATGAATTTTCCAAAATTTAATGATTACATAAGTATTTTTGGATTCTCATGGGGGTAAAGAGTATGCTACATTGTTGATTGTCTCCCTAGATCTCTCCCTCCCTCTCCCCTTCCCCAACTATCTCCTTCCCCCTGTCCCCACTACATATCTATGGTTGCCCTAGATTATGTGTTGCTATACTTGGCTGTGTCTAATACATGAAATTGACCACCTTTTTCACACAGACCTGGGTTTAGCTCCAGTCTCCAGAAATGAGTGAAAACATTCCACCCTGGGTTTGACTAACTTTGCTCATCATTTCTTCCATTTCCATCCATTTACCTTCAAAGACTAAAGTATCATTATTTCTAATTGCTGAGTAGAATTCCATTGTATATATATATATATGTCACAGTTCTAGGATTTATTCATCCAGTGAGGGGCAACTGGTTGGTTCCACGATTTAGCTATTGTAAATTGAGCTGCTGTGAACAAAGATTTGGCTGTGTTGCTGTAATGTGCCAATTCTAACTCCTCTGGGAAAATACCCAGAAGAGGGATAGTTGGATCATATGGTGGGTCCATCCCTAATTTTTTGAGGATTATTCACATTGCTTTTCAGAGTGGCTGTACCAGTCTGAAGTTCCACTGTCTGTGTGCTAGTGTTCCTATCTCCCCACAACCACTCCAGCATCTGTTAATGTTTATATTCTTCATTTTTGCCAGTCTGACTGGAGTGAGGTAAAATCTTAATGTAATTTTCATTTCTCTGATTACTACTGATTTAGAATACTTTCTCATGTACTCACTGGCTAGCACAATTTCCTCTGTTGATACATTTCTATTTAGCTCTTTGGCCTATTTATTGATTGAAATGTATATGTTTTTGATATTAGGTTTCTTGATTACTTTGTAAATTTTGGATATTAGTACCCTGTCTGAGGAATCACAGGTCATTATTTTCTCCCATTCTGTAGGTTGTCTCTTGATAATTTTGACCAATTCCTTGGCTGTGCAGAAACTTTTTAGTTTAATGGCATCTCACTCATTGATTTTTTACTTTAATTCTTTCACTTTAGGAGTCTTGTTGAGAAAGTCTTCACTTACTCTCAAATGCTCCAGTGTTGGTCCCAAGTTTTCTTCTAGCAGTTGTATGGTAGCTGGCTTAATTTCCAGTTTTCTCATCTGTTTTGACTTGATTTTTGTGGAAGGTGGGACATAAGGATCTAATTTCAACTTTCTTCAAGTGGCTGTCCACTTTGTCCAGCACCATTTGTTGAATAGGCTGTCAGTACTCCATGTTATATTTTGACCCCCTTTGTCAAAGATCAGATGTTTAAAGATTTGTGGGTTTGTTTCAGAGGTTTCTTTTCTATTCCATTGGTCTTCATTCCTATTTTGATACCAGTACTATGCTGTTTTTGTTACTATAGCTCTATAGTATAGTTTTAGTACTGTGAAACCACCTGCTTTGTCTTTCTTGCTTAGTAATATTTTAGCTCTTCTGGGTTTCTTGTTCCAGATGAATTTGAGATTTACTTTTTCTATATCTGTAAAGACTGACATTGGTATTTTGATGGGGGATTGCATTGGATCTGTATAGTGCTTTTGGCAGAATGGCCATTTTAATTATATTAATTCTGCCTAACCAAGAGCATGGAATGTCTCTCTATCTTCTCAGGTCTTCTTGGATTTTTTCCTTCAGTGTCCAATAATTTTTGCTGTAGAGGTCTTTTACTTTCCTTGTTAGATTAATTTCCAATATTTTACTCTTTTCGAGGATATTGTGAATGGGACCAATTTTCTGATTTCTTTTTGTGCCTTATTATTGTAGGTGTATAAGAGAGCTATTGGTTTATAGATATTGGTTTTGTAGACTACCACTTTGCTAACTCTGTTTATAAGCTCAAGCAGTTTTCTGGTGTTTTTTGGATCTTCCAGATATAGGATCATGTCATCAGCAAACAGGGATAGTTTGAATTCCTTTCTTCCTTTTCTTATCCCTCTGATTTCCTTCTCTTGCCTGATTGCTCCAACTAGGGTACAAAAACTAATTGAATAAAAGTGGAGAGAGCAGACAGCCTTTTCTTGTACCTGAGTTTAGTGGAAATACTTTCAGCTTTTCTCCATTTAGTATTATGCTAAATGGAGGGTTTGTCATGTATGGCCTTTACATAGTTAAGACAAGTTCCTTTGATTCCTATCTTCTGTACAATTTTGAGCATAAATGGGTGTTGAATTTTATTGAAGGCCTTTTCTGCATCTGTAGAGATGATCATATGGTTTTTGTCCTTAATTCTGTTTAAGGGATGAATTACACGTAATGATTTGCATTTGTTGAACCAGCCTTGCATACCTGGAATGAAGCCCACTTGATCATAGTGAATGATCTTCTTGATGTGTATTTGAATGCAGTTTGTGAGAACGTTATTAAAGATTTTTGTGTCAATGTTTACAAGGGATTTTGGTCTGCAGTTTTTTTTTTTATGTATCTTTGTTGGGTTTTGATGTCAGAGTTATGGTTGCCCTATAAAAAGTGTTTGGGAGGGTTCCCTCCTTTGCAATTACTTGGAATAGCTTAATAAGGAGAGGTGTTAGTTCCTCCTAATAGGTGTGGTCAAACAGCACAGAATCCATCAGGTCCTGGGCTTTTTCTCTTTGGAAGGCTTTCAATTGCTGTATGAATTTCAGTGCCTGTTATTGGGCAGTTTAGGATTTCAATATCATCCTGCAGCAATTTGGAGATGTTGTATGTGTCTAGAAATTTGTCCATGTCTTCTGTATTATCTAATTTAAAGAAGTATAGTCTTTCAAAATATGTTCTTATAATTTGTTGGATTTCCATGGGGTCAGTGGTGACTGCTCTGTTTTCATTGGCGATTTTATTGATTTGCTTCATTTCCCTCCTTCTTTTTTTTTTTTTTAAGAGAGAAACAACTTTATTTAGTTTTTCACATGGACTTCATTGCTCCAACATTTAGTTGTGTACATGGTGCTGGGGTTTGAACCCAGGTCCTTGCGCTCGCCAGGCAAGCACTGAAACCACTGAGCCACCACTCCAGCCCATTCCCTCCTTCTTTTAGTGAGACTGGCTAGGAGTCTATCAATTTTATTTATTTTTTGAATACCAGCTCTTCGTTTCATTGATTCTTTTTATTGTTTGTTCATTCTCAATTTCTATGATTTCAGCTCTGATCTTGATTATTTCTTGTCTTCTGTAGACTTTGGGATTAGATTGCTCTTCCTTTTATAGTATTTGAGGTGGAGCATAAGCTTATTTATTTGGGATTTCTCCTCATTTTTAATGTAGGCACTCAGTGCTATAAATCTTCCCCTTAGGGATGCTTTCATGCTGTCCCAGAGGTTTCAATATGTTGGGTCTTCATTCTCACTGTTCCAAGAATTTCTTTGTTTCTGATCTCATGTCTTCTTGAATCCATTCTTCATTTAATAAGGTATTATTCGATCTCCATGTATATGTGTATTTTCTGTGATAATTCTTGCTGTTTATTTCTAGGGTCATGGCATCATGATCTGATAGGATACATGGAATAATATCTACTTTTTTACATTTGCTGAGATTTCTTTTGTGAACTAGAATATGATCTATTTTGGAGAAGGATCCATGTGCTGCTGAGAAAAAGGTATATTCAGCCATTTTGAGAAGGAATATTCTACAGATGTCTGTTAACTCCATTTGATTTATAGAGTTTTTTAGGCTGGAATCTCTTTATTATTTTTTTGCTTTGATGCTCTGTCTACTGGTGACAGAGGAGTGTTGAAGCCTACTAGTATTATTGTATTGAGGTCCACAAGTGGTTTTGTGTCATGGAGTAATTTATTCACATAGCTGGGAGCATTATTGTTTGGAGAGTTTATACTTACTATGGTTATATCTTCCTTTTATATTGTTCCCTTTACTAATATGTAGTGGCCTTCTTTATCTCTTCTGATTAGTTTATGTTTGAAATCTACTTTGTCAGATATAAGTATTGCAACATCAGTTTGTTTTCTTAGGCCCGTATGTCTGGTAAATTTTTTTCCATCCTTTCACCCTCAGTATGTGCATATCATTGACTGTAAGGTGGTTCTCTTGTAAGCCGCATATTGTTGGGTTTTGTTTTTTGATCCAATCTGCTAGTCTGTGCCTTTTGAGTAGTGCATTGAGACCATTCACATTCAGTGTTAGAATAGTTGTTGTGGTTCATAGTCATTGTATTTTATTAGTAAGTTCTATGGTGTCTTGGGTGGCTATTGATAGCAGGTACCTTTATTGAATTTCCTCTGTTTGTGGATTTTGAGTAGCGTTTGCTTGTTCTTCTATCTGGAGTTGATCTTTGAGGATTCTTTGTAAAGCTGATTTTCTGTTCACAAATACTGCAAGTTTGATCTTATCATGAAATGTTCTCATTTCTTCCTCAAATTTGAAGCTGAGTTTTTCTGGGTGTAGAATTCTTGGCTGCATGTTGTGGTACTTCAGACATTGAAAGATCTCTTTCTGGGATCTTCTTGCTTTCAGATTCTTAGCTGAATAGTCAGAGGTGATTCTCATTGGTTTTCCTCTGAATGTGATTTGGCATTTCTCCTTTGCAGATTTTAATGTTTTTTCCCTTGATTTCCATGTTGTACATTTTAAATATGAAGTGTCTTGTTGAGTTTCTCATTTGATTAGGCCTACTGTGTATCCTATAAGCTTTCTGGATGAGCATATCTGACTCTTTTCTAATATGGGAAAATTGTTCTTCAACTATTTTGTTGAGAATGTTCCTTATACCATTGATTTGTGTTTCAATTTCTTCCTGTATCCAAACTACTCTTACATTTTTTCTTCTCATTTCATCCCAGAAATTTTGAAAAATTTGTTCATTTTCTGTGAGTTTTGTTTTTCTTTTTTGTCATCCATGTGCTCAGGCTTACTCAGCCTGTCCTCATTGTCAGAAGTTCTTTCTTCAAGAGCTGAAGTCCTATTTTCAATGGAAGTTAGTCTATTATTAAATTGGTTCCTCTCATGTTATTGGCTGCAGATTTTAGCTCTGTTACTTCCTTTTTGAGTATGTCTATTTCCTTTATAAATAGCTTTTCATCTCTTGAGTTTTTTCACTTAGTCCCTTCATTAAATTTTCTTTTAGTTCATTGTTCTTTTTAGTTATTATTGACAATTTGTTCTAGATTTTCATCCTGCTCCCTGACCATGGGCTCCTTGCTTGGGGAGTTGTGGGTTTGAGGTGAATCCCTTCTAGTTTTATTCTTCATCTTTGAAAAGCTTCTTTTTGAATTGGGGTTCCCTGTGTTGAAGCAAGACATATCTCTGGGTTCTTCTTCCTTACACATCAAGGGTTGGGTCAGACACCTCCTCTCTGATGACCACATTTTTCCAGAAAGCTGTTTCTCCCTGGAACCTTGTTTTGTTGTACCTTTTGGATCTAGGTTCTAGGACTCAGACTTTGCACCTGGTGGGGTTGTTGGGCAGCCCACTGCACTGTTGAACCTAAGTAGTAGGAGTATGCTCCTGGGTGCCAGAATGGACCAAGCTATGTGCTGCACTGGGATCTAGGTTCCTTTGTGGTGGGATGGGTCAAATATATTTGGACCTGGAAGGTTTGCATGACAGCTGGGTGGTATCTGGGTGTGGGGTCCTTTTGGGTATCTAGCACACTTGCTGTGACGAGACCAGAATTCTGGGCATGCACAGGTATGGGGTAGGGTCTTCTCAGGCTTCTTCTCGCTCCTTAAATTGAAGTGAATTCTTGGCCTGAGATCTCTATCTGGTTCCCCTTTGGGTCTTTGCTGTTGGATCCGGAGTTTTGTCCCATCCTTTACTTGGGTTGGGGTGTTGCCAGGAAAGTTGAGTTCAAAAGTCAAGTCCCTGACCTGTGAACTATTAGTGTCCCTTAAAATTTCCATCTTCTCATGAGGTAATAGATCATCAAGATGAACAACCAATGCATAAAATAAATGGCATTAAATTGGTTATTTATTACCAACTATATCTATTACAATGTTAAATTCCACCTATGAAACAAATGATTGTGTTAGTCATTACTTTCAGTGACAATAGTATTTAGCCATCACCTAAGTCATGGTTTAAAGCATGCAACAGTTATTAAGTTTGGCATGTACAGCAGTAATGGTTACAAATAATGATGGGGAGTCAAATGATATAAACTAATTAGAAGATTTGCAGAGAAAGGAATGCAAGAGGAAGTTAGAGAGGAAGTTGTAATATCCAAGCATGAACAGAGAGAAAGTACAGGAGGAGGTAAAAGGTTTGCTGGAGAAAAACGAAAACAAAAAAACAAAAAACAGCTGGAGGAAGAAGAGACAATGATACCAAAGTAGAGGAAGGGTGAAAGAGATATTAATATAATTTGGATGATTGCATAACAAAAGGGTAGAAGCAAGTAGAGGAAAATTTTGCAACTGGGACACAATACAATTCAAATACTAAGTGAATTGTTCAAAATCCTAACCCTCAGCAGGCAGGAAAGGAAGAAACATTTACATTGAAGAAAATGCTCAAGAATGAAGGGAATATAGAGAGAAAAATCAAAAGGAATAAAGAGAGAAGAAGAAGAAAGGGAAAAAATACTAAAAAATTCCTGACAAAGACAAAACAAAATAAGACAAACGAAAAGGAAAAAGAAATAGCTAGTATGTTTATATGTCTATGAACCAGTCAACTTATCCAGATGGCACACAAATACACATCAAAAACAAGAAAGAAAGAAAAAATAAAGATTCTTAATGAAAACTTGGTACTATGATCACTGAGGTTGTCTCTCTACACTTTGGGAGCAAATTTTTCCTGTCTGCCTGATTTTCTTAGCAGTGTCTCTCAGTTTGGAATTATGTGATTTCAAATAGAGGACTGGATGTCTGGCTCACACTCCTGGGCTTTCTGTGTGGTGATTTCCATGAAGAGATCAGATTAAGGAATGCACCAAATGCTGACCTTTGCCTGCCTCTCTGGGGATCTGAAACTCAGGAGTCTTAAGGCTTTTATGAGCAGAGGGTTGAGATACTTTCAATGTTCCTTCTGCTGGTTTCATTCCCACTCCCTCCAGGTTTTTTGAGCTCAGACTGAGGTCTCTTAGTGCTCCTGTCCTGCCTTAGCTTATCACATGAGCCTTCCAGCTGGGGGTGAGGGTGGACAGAGAGCAAGGCTCCCCTGTACTCCACAAACCCAAATCCCCCTGACCTAAGTGAAGACTGGGCCCATGCCTCTTCTTTCATATTCAGCCTGTGAACTGTGGTTGACTCCTGGCACAATTGTGGAGTAACCTGCTCTGAATTTCTGACTTGATCCTCCCAGTCAGTCTGTTCAAAGGAATCATAATTTCCCCCTTTGCAGGCAGCTGAGAGACACTCTTCTCCCTTTATGCAGTGGAGATGCAGTAGGAGTGTCTCTAGTTGAGCCCAACACAAAGTTCCTTGTAGAACTCAGTTTCTCTGTAGCAGTTTGGATCGTAAGTTACGGTTCAGTTCCTTCCCAACTCCCTTGCTCATTGGGAACAGTGGCAGTCACAGCTGTAGTGTCTGGGCTGGGATGAATACAGTTCCTCTTTTCCACTTGCTGCATCCAAATCTCTGATTCTCCAAACATCTCCCCTAACTAGCACTGTGTTGTGGTGATGATTTTTCCCTAAACACACCTCACAGCACTGGAGCTGTCCTGGAGTTTTTGCATCCAATCATGGAGCCAAACAAGAAGCAGCCTTCCTGCAGCTTGCCATTTTGGAATCCCCATATCACTTGCTTTAAATGCTGAAGAGTACTTCTTTGTGATTCCAAACAAGAATATATTGAACTAACCTTCCAATAATGAAGATTTCAGAATCTTTAAGTTTTGCTGTTATTGAAAATGCTACAGTGAGGGAGCCTGGACCTGTCCCAAGCCTTACCATGGTGTTCTACTCAGCATTTAGAAACAATGATATTGCAGCCTTTGAAGGTAAATGGATGGCTATGGAAGAAACCAAGGGTCGAGTGTCTTCACTCATCTGTGGAGGCTGGAGCTAGACCCTGGCCATTGAGAAAGGAGGTCTATTATTGTGTTTTAAGTCCAGATAAGGTGTAATGTCTTACAACCTAAGGCATTTGTAGAGATACATTGGGAAGGAGGGGAAGGGATAAGGGTGGGTAATTGGGGGGGGGCTCTTGGGGTAAATCTAATTTTCAGAATTTATATATATTATTTCATTAGAAGCTTATTTGATTGTTCAACAAATAAATTTCTGAATAAAATTTTAAAAATGTTAGAGTGAACTCATAAAGACAGGATTTTATGGGCATGTTGGTAAGATAAATTTAAAGCAGTAGAACTATTGGGCCAAATGTTATAATGCATCTTAAATAGGTTTTAACAAACTATGTTCCAAAAATGTGTCACAAACACTCTTAAAAAATGTGAGATTAAGTCTATTTTTTTATATTTTCAGATATTTCTCAACACTGGATTTTATCAGAAGTAATTTCCCCTTGCACCCTGTGTGCCAGGTTAAATATTTTTAAATATTTCATAATCTGATGCTTACTGATCTCTATCCTTTCTGTTCTTCCCCTTGAACTAGTATGTCCTTGTATTTTGTATTTCTGGGATTTTTTTTTTTGTGTGTGTATGTGTGTGTGAAAAGCTGAATAATGTTCCCTAAAGAGATCTATGTTCCAGTCTTTGGAACTTATGAATGTCCCTTTACATGGTGAAAGGAATTTTGCAGATGTAATTAAGCTAAAGGATCTTTTTAAAAAAAAATTTTATTGAGGAGATGTGTTGTTGTACAATCATAAATGCATATGTAGTAACAATATGATATGCCCCTGATCCTAATACAGAATCACCCCCACAACACCCACACCCATCTCTTGACTCTTTTATTTTCCATATATATATATATATATATGATTGTGCATTTTCCAGAATTAAATTATTGCACAAGCATTATTTGGCTAAAGAGTATTATACGAGTAAAGAGTAAGCTAGCTGCATTGTTGACCCCCAGCCCTCCCTCTCATCTCTCCCTCTCCTCTCCCTTCCACCTCTTCCCTCCTCCCTCCCCAGGTGCATATCTAGAGATGATCCTGCTGAGCCCTAAAGGTGATCATGAATGTCTTTATGAGATATTTGACCATTGAAGTAGGAAATAAGGTGATGGAAGAAAGAGGTTGGAGATATGTTTCAGCTGAGGAATGAAGAGAGCTCCTAGAAGCTAGAAAAGGTAAGGAGATGGATTGTCCTGACAATGCCCAGAATGACAGGATAAAACTGTTCTAGACTCCTGGCCTCCAGAACTACAGAACAACATGCTCTGTTTTCAGCCACCAGCCGAGTGATGATTTCCTCCAGCAATCAAATGTAGCCATTGTTTCTTCTTGAGCTAATTAAAATCCTTAAAAGTTTAAATGTGAAGTTTTCTTACAGACTTTCCTAAATGATGAAATTGAATGCTAGGAAGTGGAGAACTCAAATAGCTTTATTAAAGTTCAAATTCCATTATTTTACAGGCATGGGAATGCAGTTCACTATTGGTTGTGACTCAGCAAAGTCCAGATTAAAACATAATTCTCCTGATTTCCAACCCAGAGACCTTTCTTCTTCCACAAACATCACTGCTCCTTCTTTTCTATTCCATAAAATTCAGTGACAGATTATAGGAGATTCTTCTTAAGCACAGGAGTTAGGTAGTGAAATTGTCCATAAACAGATAATTTATAATTTTTTCACCTCATATGAGAATAATAGTATGAACAATCTAAGTTCACACATAAATCTGACAAATTATGATGAGTATTTGTAATTTATTAAAAGAAGACAAAGACAGGATCTAAATGTAACTCCTATGAACGTCAGCCTTTCTTGAACTTAGATTGGTCTTGACTGGTTAGTCGCTATGAACTATTTTTATTCTCTGTAATTTTTTATGATTATTTTTTTCTTCCTTCTCAGGGCCACAAAATGTCTGTAAATTTCAATTTTTTTTATTACAATCAAGATTATAAGACACAGACCAGGTGTGATATTGCACACCTATAATCCGAGCATCTCTGGAGGCTGAGGCAGGAGGACTGTAAGTTCAAAGTCATCCTCAGCAATTTATAGAGGCCCTAAGCAACTTAGCTCAAATAGGTTTTCTCGAAATAATAAACAAAAAGGGCTGGGGATGTGAGGATGTAACTCAGTGGATAAGTGTGCTCCTGTGTTCAATCCGTGGTACCCCCCAAAAAAGTTATGACACAGATGCGTAATAAGAACATTAATGTATTATGTAATTTCATAGGCAGATTTATTTGGGAAGATAAAATGTATTTTTGATTTTTAATACATTTTAAAAGTACTTTATCCATTACTTGCTATTTGGTGAATACTTGTCCAGTTACTAAAACACATAAAAACACGGTTCTTGCATTGTCTTGATACTCATTTTAAGGTTACCTTGTGACCTGGGAATAAGAACTGTAAAAGAATATGCCAGTACATTAAACTCATAGCTTTCATAGCCAAAAGTTCAATTAACAACTAACATTTATTGAGAAATTACTCATTGTTGGGCACTGTACAAATTACTCAATCCCAGAAATGACCCTATATGGTAAATATTTTCATAAATGCCATTTTTCTTTTCTTTTCATTTCCTTTTTAAAGAAAGAGGAACAGTGTGTGTGTGAGAGAGAGAAGAGAGAATCAATTAAATTCGGTTTTTCATGTGGTCTTTGTAGCTCCGACACCTTCTTTGGTACGTGGTGCACAACCCGCGGACTCACACATGCAAGGCAAGCACCGGAACCACTGAGCCACTGCTCCAGCCCTGCCATTTTTCATATAAAAAAAACTGAGTTGTAAATGAGTTAGTTATCTGACACATCACTCTACTAAGGTAGGTAAGTACAGCCTAGTTTCTTATTGTACTAAGGATGGCTGGTTCCACAGCCAATACTCATATTCACTGCATGTGTTTTCGCAGTACCACTGAGGTTGTATTTGTCATATGGCTTGGAAATGTCAACTCTGAAGGATGAGACCTTTGTCCTCTGTGCAGGACTGAACCAAACTGGCCCAATTTTGTCTTTGATGTGACTTTTCCCAATATTGCACGCTGACACATGGAACTGATTAATACATTAATTCTTAATTATATTGAAATCAATTTTAATCAATAACTTTTACTTCTGAATAATCTTTCCATATGGTTTTTAAACATTTGATGTCATCAATGATATTAATTTTATTGTTCAATGCTGAGTTTTGGTGATGTCTTCTTTTTTACCCTTTAAAATAGCTACTGATTATTCTATTCTGTTTTACAATTATATACCATGATAGCATATATACTCTGTCTCAGGGATTCCAAAAAAAGTCCATGTGCAAATTTTTGCCACTTTAATCCTGCAGCCTGCAATGTGCTCATTCTAGAAACCACAGTGTATCTGAACTACTCCTTTTTAAAGAACAGAAAAAAAACATTGAGGTGGTATGAACTTCATTTGCAAAAATGTAAAGACTGTAAAATAGAAAATGATTAAACATATTTGGCATAGCATAGGAGGATAAATTTAAAAGAAATAACTAGCAGTTTTAGAGCTATTATGCTCAGCGCTTAAGAGCCATAGGCATTACATAAATGTTTGCCAAATGAATCATGAACTGTGTAGTAGTTAATTTTATGTGCCAGCTGGTCTGGATCATGATCCTCAGATCAGTGATGAAAGAGTATTATTCTGGTTCTCTCTGTGAAAGTGGTTTTGGAAAGACTAACATTTAAATTGGTGGACTTTGAATAAAGTAGATTGCCCTCCATAATGTGAGTGGGCCTCATTTAATCAGCTGAAGACCTGAATAGAATAAGAAGCCTCACCTGCAGAGAGAATTCTGCAGCAGGTAGCTTTTGGGTTTTAAGTGTAATATCCCCCTATCCCTGAGTTTCCAGTTTGCCAAGCTGCCCTGGTGATGTTGGATTTGCCATCCTTTATAATTATGTGAACCAATTCATTAAACTTCTCTGTATGTACTGGTTCTGTTCCTCTGAGAAACCCTAATAGAAATAGGTACAAATAGCATTATTTCCATATACAATTAATTTATTCCACAAATATTTATTAAATGCTTGCTTGTGGGTATTACTGTCCTCTTCTACTTGGGATATGTTGTTTTACAAGTTAGCACAAGATCACAGTTATCAAAGGGATTATAATCTAATGAGAGGTGACATCATCAATAATTATAGTTAATGACAAGATGACAAATGCCGTGAAGAACTAAAAATAGAAAAGAAAATAGAATTGGAAGAATAAGGGTTGCTGGTGTAGGTAGCAATCTCGTGTAAGTAGACCACATTTTAGAGCAGTTTTAGGTTCACTGCAAAGTTGAGCAGAAAGTGCAGAGAATTCCCTTAATGCCTTTCACCCCCAAGACCTCCCCACTGTCAACATCTTGCTCTCAAGTGGCACATGTGTTAAAACTGATGAAGCCAGGCCTTTTGACCCAGCTATCCCACTACTGGGTATCTTCCCCAAAGAGCTAAAATTGGCTTACTATGGAAATACAGCTTCATCAATGTTTATAGCAGCCCAATTTACTATAGCTAAATTATGGAACCAACCCAGATGCCCCTCACTTGATGAATGGATCCAAAAACTGTGGTACGTATATACAATGGAATACTACTCGGCTATTAGAGAAAATGATATTATGGCATTTGCACAAATGGATGGAAATGGAAAAAATTTTGCTAAGTGAAGTATCCCATACTTAGAGACTCAAGGACCAAATGTTTTCTCTCATTTGTGGAAGCTAGAATATAAGCAGAAACAGTTTGTTAGATGGCTAACCCAACAATCAACTCAACATGTATGAATTCATACATATCATGGGAAACTGCCTAGGTTCCTGTGGGACATAGGGAGGGGTAGGGAAGGGGGAAGGGAATAGGAAGGATATCAAGGTGACCAGAGGGAGGTAGTATGGGTGAACCTAATCTGAGGGGAACCTCCAACTTCCACGAGAAGTCCAATTAACTTGGGGCTTAAGTAAAGTGAAACATGAAACCATGGGGAACCCAAAACAGGGAAACCATGGTCTCACACCATTATTGTCCTATTCTGACATTACAGTGATGTTCTTGACTGTTTGATGATGAACCCCTCCTAATTGTAAGACCATGTCTATCAAATTAAAAAAAAACTGATGAAGCCACACTAACACATCATGATCACCTCAACTCCATAGTTTACATTAGTTTATTCTTGGTGTTATACTTTGTATGGCTTCAACACATGTATAATGTCATATATCCTTCTGTATATTATTATTACACAGAAGAATTTCCCTGCCCTAAATGTGCTCTGAGATTCCCCTATTTGTCCCGCCCTTCCCCTAAATCCATGGCAACCACTGCCTTTCCAGAACAACATGTAGTTGAAATTATACAGAAGGCAGCCACTTCAGACTGGTATCTTGCACTTTTTATTGTATATTTGAAGGTTCTCTGTCTTTTCATGGTGTTCTAGTTCATTTCATTTGGTGCTGAATAATATTCTGCAGGTGGGATGCACTATAATTTGTTCATCCGTTTACTTTCTGAAGGACCTTTAGTTGCTTCCAAGTTTTGTCAGTTATAGATAAACCTGCTATCAGGATCTGTGGTCTTTCTTTCTTTCTTTTTGGATATAATCATTTAACTCATTCAGGTAAATACCAAGAGCATGATGATTGACAGTATGTTTAATTTTGTCAGAAATTTCCAAACTGTCTTTCAAAGTGGTTGCACAGCTTTGCATACCCACCAGGCCAAGGGGTCCTGTGCTCCCCATCCTTGGTAAATGCATTTGGTGATGTCAGTGTTTTGGATTTCAGCCATTGTAATAGGTGTGCAATAATATCTCAATTTTTTAAAATTTTCCTTTCCCTATGATATAAGTGGAACACATCTTTCATATGATTATTTGACATCTGTAAATCTTTGGTTATGTGTCTACTCAGGCCTTTTTCAACTTTAAAAGGGTTATTCACTTTCTTGTTGAATGTTAAGTTTTTTGTTTTTATTTTGAATAACTGTTCTTCATCAAACATGTGTTTTCTCCCACTCTTTGGCTCATCTTCTCACTCAATGCTGTCTTTTGCGTTGTAGAAGTTTTTAATTTCAGTGACGTCTGACACCATTTCTTTCATGGATCTTGCTTTTGGCATAGCTAAAAAGTTGCCAACTCCAAAGCCCCCTATGTTATCTTCTAGGGGATATTTTAGTTTTGTGCTTTATGTTTAATCTGCAAAGACTGTGTGTGATGGGGAAAGTGGTCAAGGAGGCTATGAGTAGCCTCGAAAGGTGCACAGTATCCCTTTGGAAATAAAGGTACTGTGAAGCTGAAGGCTGCTGAAATAGGCCCTGACCAGAGCATCCCAGCCAAATCCTTATAACAAAGTAGTTCCTGGTTGATTAGCTAGTGCCAGTATTGTCAATGATGTTGATATTGATCTGGGACCTTATGAGATGGGATGATAGCATTGAAATTGCCACAACACACCCTGAGGCCCTTTTGTATTTTTTCCAGATTTAAGAATAAGTAATTGGGCTATGGAGAAACAGTAGTGATAATTATTCCTTTATTAATTAGATCTCATATAATAAGTTTCACCTTTTTTTAAGAGAGAGAGGGAGAGTGAGGGAGAGATGGAGAAAGAGAGAGAATCAACTTTATTTAGTGTTTCATATGACTTTATTTGCCCCAACACTTAGTTGTGTAGGTGGTGCTTGGATTTAGAACCAGAGTCCTCACACATGCCAGCAAGCACCATAACCACTGAGCCACTGCTCCAGTCCCAAGTTTTCACCTTTGAAGGCTATTTTAACTTATGTTGGGCTATATTAACTGTTTTAATTGGGTGTCTAAAGCATCTCATTTTATTAAGATAATTTACAAATGTGAAAAGTTTAATTTATTATTCATTGTGTTAGAGCATCTATGCTTAATATGGCATTTTAGTCATTAGTCGTTATGACTGAAAAATTTAGGCAAGGCTATAGTTAAATCAAAGCATATTTAATTTTCATCTATTTTATGTTTCATCTATTTTATGTCAGATTATAATGGGAAGGGCATTTAATTTTAGTGTGAACATCTGATATAGCTATAATTTGACCCTCAGTATTTGGCAAGCCTATGAAGCTTTGCCAGTTGGCACATTTTAGCAAATGCCAAAGTTATTTCAGAATGTACTTTGTATGGTCAATCAATATCATTTCACATTTTTTATCTGTATGCAAATTCTTTTATCTGTATGTAATTTTTACCTGTAAGTTATTTTTGTATGTATGTAACTTCTTTCAGTATATATACTTTCATGTGTGTACTATACATATATAAGTAGTTTAATAAAAATTTTAGAATATAAATTTTGGATTTGTTCTAGATTCAGATTATGGTCCTTTGTTTTAATTTAGTTTTATATTTATATTAAGATATAAATACAACATTTGATATATAGCATCTATAGTAATTTATACATTCATATATAATTAACTTGTTTGCCTTTGATTTTCTCCCCTGCACCTAACTTTTTTTTGTTTTTACTCCTTTTCATTCTGCTTTAGGCTTTTAGCCACATGAAACAGGGATGTTCTAAGCTTCTGTTTCTGGGTGATAACTCACAGGTTATGTCAACTAGGTCATTACAGGAAAAATAGGGGAGGCCCAGTGGCCTGCTTTTTGGGTAATTTTTTTTTTGTTCCCAAGTTTTCCAATCTAATCCTTTCCTCTTATTGTTTTATCTTAAGCACTTTTTTAAAAAAGTCTTATATGTCTAGCTGCATATAAATATTTTTTCTTTTTCTTCCTTTTGAAAGCCTTTTGTCTGTCTTTGGTTTTGGTAAACTTCTAACGGTCTTGAGTGGCCCACGCTGTGGGCAGCAGCCTCCCTTTCTGGGGCACCTCCGTGGTCTCGGTGGGCTGGGGTCTGCACCTAAAACAGCAGTGGTGGCACCAGCTTTGTCTTTAAAGTAAAGGATGAGAGCCTTTGCTGCTGCTCAGCAGCCACACTGAAGACAGTCCGTATTCAGAGATGGTGCTATTTAAAATCAATTGAATCAGGTCTTCAGAATATTCGGGAAGCACTGGAACGAGTTGTTCCTTTCCTTTACCTTCTTTTATTAAAGACTGAGTCACTACTGTACAAGAATAGGACATCCTATATTCCACTGCTGGAGAGACAAACTGAGAAAGTAGCAATGGGACAACAGCTGAGAAGGTCACAACCTGAACAACAATGCTTACAAGCGTCACAATCCTGGGTGGCCGATTCACTGACCCATGAATAACCCAGAAACTCAAGCTAGTGATCAGGCAGAGCAATCTCACTGCTCTGTGGAATGGCGGAAATTTGACTAAGCTCAGAAGGAAAAGGGAGAATGGGTTATCAAATGCCCCTGCAGCACATGACATACTAGTAGGCCCTTGGCATACAGTTGGCATACATGTTATATATGTAACATACTAGACACTCAGCACTTTCAGATAAATGACACAATTGATCACACTGCCTTTTGGTGCTACGATTTGTTAATGGGTCAGTGGTTTAGACTTAAACTAGGAGGGTAGTCGAGGTCTTTGGGGAGACCTTTTTGAGAAAGTGATATAGTCAGAGTACCCAGGTGCTCTGAACTGGACTTTGGGAGCTCTGAAACATGGAGAATCAAGTTGAGTGGCCCAGGCAATTTTTCTCTGACACTTTCCACTCTGACCCATGAAGCAGCTCAGGGAGGACTGGGCTTTCCAAGCTCCTCAATTTTAGTTTGACAACTCATGACAACACCTGATCAAGACAACATGTTGCAAAAGCTATTGCACACCAAGCATGCCAACAAGCAAGATTTTCCAGAGTGGCTGTGGTCTTTGGGCACAGCCTGCAAGGCAAGAGCACGCAGAACATGTCATCTCCTGTCATCACGCTGTCCTGTGATAACTGTTTTAAAATGTACCTGGGATTTGTTTGTAAATGTGGTTAAAGAAATACAGACATGAAGCTGAGTGCAGTGGCGCATTGCCTGCAATCCCAGAGGGTCTGGAGGCTGAAGCAGAAGGATTGTATGTTCGAAGCCAGCTTTAGCAACTTAGTGAGGCCCTATCTCAAAATAAAACATAAAATAAAAGGGCTGTGGATGTCATTCAGTGGTTAAGCACCCTTGGTTTTAATCTCTGGTATGAAAAAAAAAATGCAGACATGAAAATGACTGTCATGAGAGAAGTTTAATACTCACAGATCCTGAGAAGTGGTGCCAAACACTAGGGTTGGTAGAGATGCTAAGGGCCAAGAAGAGGAAAAGGGGCACAAGTCTTCATGGTGTTTTCCAGTGAATCGGCTAGACTAATGGGAAAAGCGACTGGCCCAAATTGTCCTGTACTGAGCACCACACATCACTCTCTGCATGCCAGGGTTGAGTCAGGTACCTTCCAAGCTTCTTATGTGCCAGACCATAAGTCTCATGTAGCAATGTTAAGAAGAGTGATCATGGTAGATTTCATTTTATAGGCCAAGATTTGAAGGAGGCATAGCAGCTTGCATGAGGACATAGGAGTGAAGAGTGCCCCTTGTTAAGGAAACAGGTCCTGCACAAAGTCCCCTGAACGAAGGCAGTTCTGACACAAGGAAGACAGTACAGTTGGAGCATAGTGAACAAGGAGAGCTCTGAGAGAAGAAGTGGCTAAAGTACCAATGCAGCAGGGGCTAACCCTGCAAGACATTGTGGCTGCCATAGGGAATTTGGTTTTTTCTTTGAGTGAGATGGAAATTGTGAGATGGTATTGAGCAATTGAGTGATTGAATGGTATTGACAAAGTGGATTGCTGTGCAGAAAACAGACCATGGGCAAGCTGGGAGAGGCAGGGAGTGCTATTAGGAGGTCACTGCAGCCATCCAGGGTACAGGGAATGTTGGTGCACCCAGCATGGTGGAAGTCAGGGATGAGCTGATTTGGGGCACATTTTAGAGAAAGAACCAACAGGATTTGTGAGTTAAGTATATCCCAAGAATTCCAGGGAGCTATCAGATGGAAGGAGTTACCACCCACTGATTTGGGCAACCATTGAGAAGGGGTTGGTGTGGAGATGGGGAAAGAGAAGAGAGTTGAGTTTGGAGTATGGAATAACCTATTAGTAGTACTGATTTCTTAGTCACTAAAGACCTGAAATATTTTGCACAGTGAGATGGAGAGTGTAAAAGCATAAAGGTAGACAGTCAGATAGAGGTGGACAGACAGACAAGGAAAGGAAAGCAGTGCTAAGATATTGTTTCTTTAAGGCTTCACAAGGGAATTCATGCACATGGTAGAGAAATGAACCAGATCTAGGAAACTATAAGTCTCTAAACCTAAGTTCAAAACTGTAGCAACTGATGTTTTAATCTGAATGTCACTTTAGAATACCAAACAATGTCACAAATCCTACCTCACAATACAAGCATAATAGTTTTGATGACTATGGAATACGCTAAGGAACAGTAAATGCAATTCATCTATAAAAGAACTTGTATTTATTTAAGGATATCCCTATGCACTTAAAAATATACTTATATGTAGGAAATTTCTTCCCATATAAATATAATTTTTGATACCCTGGAAAGTTCCTCAGTTTCTTCAGTCTCTCTCCAACATTTAGGGGTTTACAATCCACATACTTTTAATTTGCTTTATGATAAATGAATACTTGTAACAAAGAGATTATAAAATAAAACAAGTTCCAGGGGAAATTAATTAGAAATCAGCCAAAGCAAACACCCTGTGCACAGCTATATCAACAGTATAAGGCAAGTGTGTATGGTCAGATAGGTTTTAGAAATACATTCTGTACTCCAAAGATAAGTTGCCACCTAATTTGGCCAAAACATTTATTTGCCATTTTGAAATGCAATGCTTCAGTGAAAGTCTCATAGACCAAGTCTTGACTGGGATTCTGAGATCTGTTTCTCAATAAGAAAGCAGGAAATACTATAAAAGGACATGATGTCATGGCTGGTATGTTTTTTGACTATATCCCAATTCCTTTGCTGAGTTCTCGAAGACTTATGTATTCTTCTGCAAAAGATAAAGATCATCCCTCATACTCTATTTCCTTCCAGCTTAGCAGTTATCTTCTTCAAAAAATATTTCTTTATCAATTTACCTTTTCTGGTCCTTAAGATTCAACATTTTCTCAGCATACTTTTCTTTTTTTTTTTATTTGTTCAAAATAATCTTACATATTGGAGGGAATCCTTGTTACATAATCATGCATACATGGATATTGACAAAGTAAGTTAAGGCCAATCCTAGTCCAGGATCTCCCCTCTTCGACTATCCTCAACTCTCATGTCTCCTCTGTAATACCCCCATGCTATAGATAGAAATGAGCATAGACATGCATATTAAGTTTTGAAATCTCTGTGTTTCTCTATCTGCCTGTGTATAATTGGGCTTTTCATGGGAGTTGAGTATTCCCAGTCATATTGATAACTTCCCTTTTCCCTGCCTCCCTCCCTTCTCCCACCACCTTCACAGATATGGTTCCCCCAGCTGATGTGAAAATTTTAACTATGGTGAGTTTATTACTTAAACTTAGCTAGCTTTCATCATTTCAGGTTTTACTCTAGCTTCCACAAATGAGAGAAAACATTCATCCCTTAAGTCTCTGTGTTTGGGATACTTCACTCAGCATAATTTTTTCCATTTCCATTAATTTGGCTGCAAATGCCATGATGTCATTCTAATAGCAGACTAGAACTCCATTGTATATATATATATACCACAGTTTTTTAATCCATTCATCCAGCGAAGGGCATCTGGGTTGGTTCCACAGTGTAGCTATGGTATAGCTGCTATAAACATTGATATAGCTGTGTCTCTGTAATATTCCAATTCTAGTTCTTTTGGGAAAATACCCAGGAGTGGGATAGCTGGGTCTTAAAGTGGTTCCTTCCTTAGTTTTTTGAGGAATCTCCACACTGCTTTCCAGAGTGGCTATACCAGTTTGCAGGCCTCCAGCAGTGTGACAGTGTTCCTCTTTTCCCTCAGCCCCTCCAGCATATGTCTTTCTTCGTATTCTTCATTTTTGCCACTCTTACTGGAGTGAAGTGGAATCCCAGTGAAGTTTTGATTTGCATTTCTCTGACTGCTAGTGATGTAGAACATTTTCTCATATATTTATGGCTTTGTGGACTTCCTCTATTGAGAAGTTTCTATTTAGTTCCCTAGCCCAGTTATTAATTGAATTACTTGTTTTTAGTGTTCGGTTTTTTGAGTTATTTACATATTCTGGATGTTAGTCCCCTGTTGGAGGTGTAGCAGGCAAAGATTTTGCCATATTCTGCAGGTTCTCTCTTGACACCCTTGACTACTTCTTTCACTGGCAGAAGCTTTTCAGTTTAATGTCATTCCAATCATTTATTCTTGGCTTTAATTCTTGATTTATGAGAGTCTTTTTAAGGAAGGAGGTACCTACATCAATGTGGATGAGTATTTATTGATACTATTTTTTTCTTCAAGCAATTGTGTAGTTTCAGCATACTTTTCTATTGGTCCAAATTATGCTAGACCAAAGGGACAGAAAAGGAATAGGACATCATTTTAACACTCTAGGAACTCAAAAACAGCAGTCAATTTCATTCATTTATTCACTAACTTGCAGCAAACACCTACTGTACCTGAACCCAGGCTGCTGGAAACACAGGAATGAGTGAACATCATCCCATCAAGGAGTTCACAGCCTATCTGGGAAGGGAAACATACACACAGGTACATAGTGTAGCCAAAACTGGTGTGGAGGATGCATGTGTATGGTCCAGTGGCACAGCAAGGAGCCAAGGTTTCTTTCTACCTGGCATGCTGAGGTCTGGGAGGGTATCCTGCAGGATCCCTGGGTGCACCTCTAAGCAAAGTAGGTCATTGGCAAGTAAGCAGAACAAAAGCATCTACAGAACACTTTCAAACAGAATAGCTGGGATCTTGGAGCCTAACCCTGTAAGCAAAGGGGAACAATTTGAACATTTAAAGTACTGGAATAATGCACCCTGATAGGTTGATCTCATTATGTAGTACTGTAGGGGGTGATGTGGAAAGGATTAAGACTGGAAGGCAAGGAAAGGAGCTAAGAGACAGGCATTCCATTTTGGGGGATGGTGGATGCCTGGGTTGAGGCAGTCATAGTAAGAGAAGTTCAAGAAGCTCCTATCCTCCATTTATGTGGTGGGAGTAAAGCAGGGTGTTATTTAAAATGACTCCTTTTTTGAGTGACTGGGCAAATGATTATGTCATTAATCAGAACCGGGAGCTTAAGAGCTTATATAAATTTTATGTGAAAGACAATGAATTTGTGCTGGGGTGAGTGGTTTTAAAATAGGTATTATAGAGTTGAGTGCCACTGATAATACAGACACTCTATTCAGCAGTAGCTATCTGCTCCATAACTGCAGGTTTTCAGGGAGACAGAAAATAAATGACCAAGAAATATTTAAACAATGTCTTGTTTGGTAGTGAAAGCTGCAGGTGACCCATTCGTGGGGAAGGTCCAGCAGGCAGGAGTCTGCATAGGGCAAGCAGGCGAATGTGACCTCTTGGCCACAACCACATATCTATGAGTCAGCCTAGCCTCACTTCATCAGGGACCTTTGACATGAGAGGAGCGAATGAGAATTCCCAGGAAGGAGGCAGAATGAGAGCATAGAGATTAGGAGAACGCAACATGTAAACAAATGATCACAACATACTGTGGAAACGCCAGCATTGATAGCCATCCTGAATTGCTATGGAGACTTTGAGCAGAGGTTACTAACTGAGTCCTCATTAGTCAGCCAAGGCTGCACCATAGAGGAGATGTTTGCATAGATGAGTAAAAGTCTTTTGGGTACAAAAGTAAAGGAAAGTCCAGGATCATGCCACACATGAGGAAGAGTGTGTGGTGGGGAGAGAGATGGCAGGGAGGGACACACAGCAGCTTGGACATGGTGAACATAGGACAGGTGTGAGTAGGTGCATGGAGGATAGGGACCTGAACTCCAGGGGAATCTATGACATCCTGTCCAGAGACAGATGGACAAGCTTCTACCACTGAACAGGAAATGGCTCCACTGCCGGGCTGCGTCCCCTGGGTTAATATGACTTCAGGTCTGTGTTTATGTAACTTTGTGTTTTTCTTTTCTCTTTTTCTCTTTTACCTCCTTGCTGACCTTCAGGGCCCCTCTGTGGGCAATGATCTATTCTTTCTGTTTTAGTCCCCATTGCCTTACATCACCCCCTTCCTCAGTTTGATTTCAGAGGCTGATTCGAAAAATAATTTAAAGGAATATTATTTCTCAGATTGGCAGAGACTCATAGACTTAACATCCCTGGAACAAGAGACCAAAGGTGAGTAGCTGGTTTTTATGGGAGTTGGGGTTGAATTTCTTTAGATAAGGAACACTTTTGTTTGACCAAGAAATCTGGCCAATTGTTGATGGTTGGAGAGAAGTCTCGGTTTTAATGTTTTTCTAAACCAGAGCAAGACAACTAGCATGTATAGTGACGCAATGGAAGGTGATGATAATTAAGGGTTAAATTTTACCAGATACCTGATCCAGAATTTGAGACAGTGTGTGTGTGCATGTGCGCGCGTGCGCACGCGCATGCCTGTGTGTACGTGTGTGCATGTGTGTATGTGCGGTGCCTTCTCGAGTCTGACATGTCCAGGGGGTGATGCAGATGGTGATACCACAGCCAAAGAAATCCTGTGCACATTTAAAGTTTTAATCACTAATACCAAAAAAGGCTGAGCAAGGCTTAAGTTTTACCCCATAAAGCATTTACTCTAGCTCTGGCATGGATAGTTGAGAATAATTTAAAACAAGCCTCCCAAAGCTGGAATTGTGAGTCTCACACAGAAACCTTCAGGCTTCCGAGTGGCAGCAGCTGCTTCCTAGTAATGTTCTCCCTGTGGACGTTGATCAATCACCAAACCTCTCCATGTTCTGGGGTGTGGAGAAAGACACTGGGTGGGTCTGCGCTATTTTGTAGTTTTGTGCCAAAGACACTTCGACCCTTCTGTAATTCTGCTAAGCAAACAGCATGTCACAGCTGCTGAATGGCTCAACACCCCTACCCGACTGTCAACTTCTGTTTCCCTTTATTTCCCCCACAAACATTTGCCTTAAATTTGCAACATTCAGGAAGTGATCTAGTCCTAGGCAAAATTCTACAGATAAAGAAAGTGAGACTCAGACGAATGGAAGGAAGCGCTCAAGGCCACACTCAGTTGGTGGCAGGCAGTGTAGAGCAAGGTAGCCTAGCCCAAGGCATTCTCTATTTTCTTCTTAAAATTTTATTTTTAAATGGACAAGTAGTAACTCTACGTACTATGGGATACAACATGATGATTTGATATATGTGCATTTTGCACAATGATAAAGTCAGACTAGTACTAGCTTAGCAGCACACGTATGGTACAGAGACTAGCATGGCCCCTGCGCAAGCATGACATGCAAATTTGTGAAGTATTCCATGTATTTGAAATCCTGTTGAGGACCCAAACCAAAATAACTCATTTAGTAATTGGAAAATATCCACAATTTTTTTTTGTTATAGTCACCATTCTGTACACCATAGTACTGAAGCTTATTCTTCCTGTTGAACTGAAATATTGGACTCTTTCATCCTTGCCTCCCCGTCCCCTGCCCACTTTCCCCACCTCAGCATCTAGTAACCACTCCCCTACTCTCCTTCATGAGTTTAACATTTTTAGATTTCACATGTAAGTGAGATAATCTCAGGTATTTCTCTTTCTGTGGTTTCGTTCCTTCTCTGGTGTGAGTATGAATTTATGGCTCCATATAACTTTATTTGCAAATAAGAGCAGAAGTATCTTTGCTTGATATCCAATTATCCTTCATAGTCCCATCCTTCCATATATCTTCCTTCCAATTAAAAATCTAGCACCAATGCCTCTAGGCCTATACAGTGTTTTTAGGAAACCAAAAAAGTTCTATTCAAGGTGTGCAAGTATGGTGGGAAATTCAGAACAGGAAACAATTTGAACATACTAACTTTCCCACCCAGAACTTATTACTAGAGGTGGATTCTCCTTTGAGGCAGGAGAAGAGGCAACCAGCATCCTTTGTCTAGGAAGAAGTTTGCTTTTAGAAAATGCTGGTAGTTAGCAGTTGGCATAAGATATGTCAAAGGGAGATACATGAAAATATCCTGAGAAGGGCATGTTCGTTGTTGGTTCAGCCATCTCCCTCTGACTTTTCCCTTTGCAACCAGAGGAAGATGCCCAATACATGTTCTCAATGCACACAATGTTTCCCCATGTTAAAATTATCCAATCCATGCTATGAATAGCAAGGAGAAAATATCCTAGATATTAGTGGCAGTCCATGAGAGAATAACCTGTCTCCTGGGATTCTTTCCTTATTATGGGGCAACTGCTCGAACTCTGCAATCTACTAGGAACATGTTACTGCAATTCCGCCCCTGCAATATTTCAACATCATTGAACTTGGCCATGTTTCAGATGGATGTTTCCACACAATGAGAAGGTCTTCTATTCTGAGCTCTCCTCAGAACCCTCGGCACTTTATGGCTCCTCTGCCATGTTATCTTGCTGAATGTAGCATATCTCAAATAGCCAGTGACAGGAAATTCACTACATACTGAAGCAGTTCACAACACTTAATTACGGTTTTGACGGTTGAATTTCTCCTCTATATTTAGCCAAAATAAACTCAGTCAATTCTACTCACTGCTTTTCGTCCTTCTTGGGGAAATTTCTCTTTCTGAATTTGAAGCCTATGTGTTTAAAAACCAGGACCTGGGTAGATTTGCTATGATGTACATTTTCATTATTTTAAATACATTCTCAAAGAATAATATAAGTGAGTGCAGTATTTAACTTTCTGTGATAAATATCTAGTTATGTTATTTGGTGGTTACATATCACAAAGAAGTGAAAAAAAAACAAAATAAAGAATTAAAATTCTAACTCTTTAGAGATTTCCTAAATTTTGAGAATCTGATACATAGATTCCCACTTAAATTTCAAAAAGAACAAAAATCCATATTTAATTTTTCTCTTGTCCCTTGCTTACTACCACCCAACCCAATAAAGAAGTCCAACCCCAGTACTTTGGAATTGTGCAATTGTTGTGCTGATGGCTGCGTTCCTGCCTTGTGTGGCTCCAGAGGGTGCCTGCACCACATGAATGAGGCAGATATTTTTAACACTTTTTTGAGGTGTAACTGTCATATGCGAATTTGCACAGATTTAAAGGGCACAATTTGATAAATTTTTATCTTTTTCTACATTCATGAAACCATTCCAACAATCTGGATAGTTTCCTGATGGCCCTTTATCATCTCCCCCTGCCCTGACCTTTTCACCTTACACCTAATTCACCAGGCAACCACTAATCTGTCTGTTGTCACTATAGAATGGTTTTAGTTTGAGATTGAAATAAAAAAGACAAGATGTAAATTTTCTAGAAAAATGAATTATTTATTCAACAATTTTTTATAAACTGCCTAATAATTTCTCCTCTTTTCTGGAACTCTGTGTAAGTGGCATCATACTCAATGTATTCAATTTTTGACTGGCTTCTTTACCTCAGCATCAATATTTTAAGATGCCATTGCTTATATCAGTAACTTATTCCTTTTTGTTATTAAGAACCATTTCATTGCATGGTTATAACAAGCACATGTGGTGGCCATTTGGTCTGTTTCCAATTGGAAGCTATTATAAATAATGCTGCTGTAAACATCTTTGTATAACATTTGTATAAACACAAACCTTAATTCTTTTTGGTACATACCTAGAAGCATGATAGCTGAGTAATATTTTAGAAATCTTATTCAATGGGTAGTCAGTAGATTAGAATCACCCATTCAACTTTAGTGTTGTCTTTACCACACTCCAGTAACTTAAGTATTATTAAGCAGCTAATTAAAATTTTTGGATAAATATATAATTTTCTGGATAATTCATATTTATTCTTTATGTAAATAAGAAAACTCAATGAGGTACATTTAATTATTTATAAAAGAGACTCAAAGAGGTTAAGAAACTTGCTTTCCATCACAAAGCTTATAAATCACAAACATGAGATGCAAAGCTCCTGAAAGTTTCCAGAACTTACCCCACTCCCCATGCTCATCATATCTCTGTCTTCCTCACCAAGTTTTTATTTCATACCTCAGTAAGATTTATGTAGAATCATAATTTTTAACCAACCTTTGATAGGCAGATGATACTTGAATAGAAACTAAGAACAAACGCCCGATATTTTGTTATGGTTTGGATCTCAAGTGTCCTCCAATGGCTTATGCATTAAAGACTTCTTCCCTGGCTGATGGCACTATTGAGAGGTGGTAGAAAATTTTAGGAGGTAAGGTCTAGTGGAAGAAAATGGGGTCACTTTGGCACCTTCCTGTATCTCTCCCCTACTTCCTGATCAAAACATCATGACCAACTTTGCTCCAGCATGTGTTCCCCTACATGATGTTCAGTCTCTGTCCAAAGTGACACAGCCAAGAGACTATGGACTAAAACTCCTGAAACTGTGAGACAAAATAAATCTTTCCACCTTTGAAGTTCTTTATCTTAGGTATATTGTCACAGCAACAGAAAGCTAACACTGATACGGAACTAAGATATCTTGAGATGTGTTTGGGAGACTACAAAGAGATTATACTGTGCGAAGTGAAGATTTATGTGGAGACAGAGGCTGGAATCTGCCTCTCAGCTGCAGGGGTTGCTACTTTCCCTCTACAAAGAGCAGAACTGCTAGATTTCTATGTAGGATGGGATGATGAAGGTATCAAACCGGTGGTCTGGATTGATTGAGGCAGAGCAGTGTCCACTGAACTATCCTGACTGTGTAGAATCCTGATTGTGTGGAAGTGACAATTGGAAAATGAGGACATGAGGAGGGCAAAAAGAATGAGAATAAAAGGCACTGTGAGGAGAAATGGCCCACATTGTGTCTAATGGTAACAACTAATTCTTGAACTTATAATTTACCCCTCTTTTAGGAGGCTTAAACCTTGTTCCTAGGTTTAAGCAGGAAAAATTGATCATTATAATTTTTTTCAGTTAAGTAGAGAAAAATAGTTGACCTGCCTTTTTCATTAATAGTACAGTATTTTCAGTATACAGAGATATTTATGGAGGACTGCAGACTTGGGATAGTTTTATTTAGGTCATCCAAATACTGATAAAAATATAGGATTGTCCCAAGATTGAACCAAATGTAAGTAACCTCAAACCAATGCCTGCAAGATGCTGCTAGAATAATTCTCATCTTAGATAAATGCATTAACTCTTTCTTCTTTGCTCCCAAAAGAGCTGTTTACTGTGTTTGAGTTAATTTGGGGTCTTCTATTATTTGGTACCAGTTATTCAAGGCCTAGTAGCATAAGGCTCAAGTTCAAAATGCGTAGTTCATTTTTTACTTTGTCAGGTTTTAGATGAAAAGGGGACTTCAGAAAACAACTGAAACTCAGCCTTCAAGGAAAAGAATATGAGACTTAAAGACCTGTCAAGCTGGGAGAGTCTTAAGAAGAATCTCTGCATAATGGTTTATAATGTTATCTTTCCCTAAGGACCCAAGAAATGGAAAATATATTAGTTTTTCTGTGAGCAACTTTTGGCAACAAACCATAAATGCACTTCATTAAAAACATCTTGGTGCCTCAAACCCACAGGCTAGAATATGTAATACACATGTTGAGGCGCTAATGGGGCCTTTTGTGGGAGTGATCCCTGGGAGACCCTGTGAGAAAGATACTTACAGAAACAGATTTTTCCTTCAATGGAAACCAGCAGAGTAGAGGATGGGGATGGAGAGGGAGAGAAGGCACGGGATGTACTGAGAATGGAAATCTCCAAATTATGTTATGTCCAAGTACAAATATGCCACAATGGACTATACATATATTATGTGTATATATGCCATTATAATGCAGTAATTAAATTAATAATAAAAGCAATAGAAGTAAGATCAGTAGAGTAGACCAAATGCATCAGGAGGAGGGAGGAGAGGAAGGACAGAGAAGGTCCTGGGGAAGAATCAACTTATGTTATATGCATGTAAAATACAACATAATGAATTCTGCTATTATGTGTAACTGTAATACATCAAGAAAAAAGAAAAATAAGAAGTTTAAGTACTTAAAAAAAGAAACAGACTTTTCTGCTTTCTTACATAAACCTTTAAAGACCAGTGAGAGTCACTCAACTGCCATGATCTAATTTCCATTTCCTATTCTCTTCTCTCCTCTACCTTCATTCCTCTTCTATGTCAAGCAATAGGAAATGTTTCCCTACCCCAGCCTGGGAATATGCAGTCTTTGGTGTCAATAGTTTCCATACCCTGGTACAATGTTTGTGGTGGAGTGCTGGGTCTGTGCCACAAAAGTGGTATGGTCTAGAGAGAGACTTGGAGGGGAAAGAATGAATGATCAGTGAATAGGTTTCAGCGATCAATCCCATTTTCTTAACAACCCTAAGATAATTTGCTATCATCATAGTCAAAGGAAAAGGGACAGCAATAACTTGTCCAAATTTCCCTAGCTGTTAAGTGGAAGCTTTGAGGATTGCAGCAAGCAGATTGGCCTCACCTATAGCAGAAGCTGTCTGTGCATCATGTATATTTCCATCTTCTGTGATCTGACATCCAATGTCCTGCTTGAGAATGTTGAGGAGCAACTCTAAGGTAAGTGGGGAGTTCTGGAGACAGCCCACAACATAGGGAACAAGGTGGAGGGTAAATTCTCTGATTCCTCTGGCCTCCCTATTGGGAAGCACTGAAGCTCACATATTCCCAGTTTTCAGAGTTCCCCAACAGGATAAAGCTTGGTACAGTGATAACTGGGTTGATAATGTATACTTCATTGGCTATCATCCTTGTATTTCTCCCCATCCCACTGTATTTCTTAATATCAGCTCTTATATAAAATGCTTGACTCATGGGACCTGTGCAGAGAATCCTGAACTAGGAAACATAATAAAGCCAAATTTCTAAACAGCATTACAGAAAATAGCCTGTTGGACATGCATGCATGTGCTACCCTTCAACATCCTTTCTTCATTCTTTTTCCCCCTAGAACCCTCTCCATTCCGAAGTGACCACGCCATCTGCTTCTAGCTGCTTCCCTCTTTCTTATTGTTTTAGTCAGCTTTTTCCCTGACAAGACCTGACAAGAATAATTTTAGAGGAGGAAAAGTATATTTGGGGGCTCACAGCTTAGTCCGTACACGACTGGCTCCATTCCTCAAGGTTCAAGGTGAGGCTTAACATCATGGTGGAAGAGTGTGCGGTGGAGGAAAGTGCCTCAGGATATTGCAGTTAGGAAGCAGAAAGAGCTCCACTTGTCAGATACAAAATATACACCCCAAAGACATGCCTCCAGGGACCCACTTCCTCCAACATACACCACCAGCCTTCAGTTACTACCCAGTTAATTCCTACCAGGGGATTAATTCATTGACTGGTTAAGGCTTTCATAACTCAATCATCTTATCACGAAGCCTTCTTACATTGTCTCACACATGAGCTTTGGGGGACATCTGATATCCAAGCCATAACACTTTTTTTCTCCTTCACTAACAAAATTCTTACTTTCTTCAGAGAGGTATTGGGAAGATCCTAATGCAATCAAAGCAAATCATGCTGAGACAGGAGCCAAAGCTTTTAACTCTATCAAATTCTCGTTTCAAAGTACCTGTCTTTTATCTAAAAGAATCTCTAAGGAATACTGGATCAGGGACTTAAGGCTCAATAACTGATGATTTTCAGGATTCCTGGTGTGTAACACTGGAAGTACCTGAAGAAGGAGGCAGGACTCTTGAAGAAGCTGGGTGAGATATTCCCACGGAAATAACATGGGAGCTGGGCTTTGCAAAATATCAAACTAAATTGGTTTATAAAGAGAGGGCAGTGTACTTCCATCAGATACAGTTAATTTTCAAAAAAATTAATTTTGAAATAAATGTAGATTTAGTTTCAAAGATAACATAGGGATCAGTACACTTTTCATGATGGTTTCCCTAATGCTAATGTGTTTTATTTCCATAGCATGTATGTCAAAGTTAGGATATTAATGCAAGCCCAGCATTCCTAACCTAAAAAATCTGAAATTCTGAATACTCCAAAATAAGAAACGCTCTGGGTACTAACATGATGCCACAAGTGGAAAATTTTACGCCTGACATCATGTGATGGATTGCAGTCAAAACAGAGGCACACTAAATTACCTTCAATCTATGTATAAAAGATGTATATGAAATATAAATGTATTTCACATTTAGACTTAGTTCTCATGCCCAAGATACCTTATTACATATGTGCAAATATTCCAAATCCAAAAACATCCAAAGTATCAGACATTGCTAGTCTTAAGAATTTTGGATAAGTCACCCTTCACCTATAAAAACACAATCCAATTAACTAAACTACAAATGTGATTCATATTTCACAAGTTTCCCAAGTAATGCTTGTTTCTTCTACTCCAGAATCAATCTAGAACACTCCATTGAGTCTACTTTAAGCTATGATGGATTAGTCCAATCTTTCAGAAATACCTTTAAAATCATACCACCCAAGCCATTGAGTACTTTCAAATCATAAAAGCCATTTTATAAATGAGAACATTGAGGTTCATGAATAAGAAGTGAATGTTGAGGGTCACATTTCACTAGATGTGCAATGAGAGCCCACATCTGCCTGCCCTACCAGGAACCGTTCCACTATGCCTCACTTAGGTCTCCCTCCTCTTCATTTCTAATCTTTCCTATGCCTCTGTCCGGTTATTTCTTTCCTGATGCCTTCCTTCATTTGCTCACTCCCTTACCCTCTAGACATCTTTCCTACCTTATAGGAAAAAGGAGCAACAAAGCAAACACCTTCTCTGGTTTATCACCTGTGGGACCCCAGAAAGCTGGTCTTGTCTAGACTTGGACAGGTCAAGAAGAAAAATTGATAGTTGGGAATTGGGGTGATCTTTACTTTCCATTGCAATGAGAGGAGGGCAGTCTCTCAGGTTAAAGGAGGCTTCAGGCTGGAAGACTCAATAAGGAAGAGTTTCCCATCACCTTGAGTCATTTTTCTTCCTTTTCCCCCTCCATGTGCCTTTGAGTATTTATTAATTTCGGCCCAGCATTTCTCTTCTCGAGGTTGATGAAAGGCAAGAATTGCTGCATACCACCCAGAGGATTAGACCATAACTATGTCTTGGGGAAGAGTGGCCCCTTTCCAAGATGACCATCAGCAGCCAAAGCATGGGAATCCATGTGACTTTGTACCTTGGGAGGACATAAATCACGCTTCACACCTGGCTCCGTCTGTTTATTAGGAGCTATTTGCAAAGCACTCTGCTTACCCTTGCATTTTACAGTTAATAGCACTTTCCTTCCTGCAACAAAGTTCCCCTAAAATAGAGATTAGAGAGGGTCACCATGAGCTTCACTTAGGATTGCAGCTCAGAGACCAATCTTATCCCAGGAACTGTGCTGAGCAGGTTATTTGTACAGTGCTAAAGGAGTTAAGAAGCTCCCCCACTCCCACCCCAAAAGAGTACTTGTCAGAAACTGCAGGGGGGTCTATGAAACTGGAAAACAGGCAATATCTCAGCATGAGGTATGAATGACATCACTTTCTATGCCTGGGACTACTTTTTCCCATTTTCCATTCTAAGCTCCCCAGCCTACCATAGAGGCGGGTTGTACTTGTGTTGTGTTACTACCATACCAGATGTAATAGAACAACAGGAGAGGTGATTTCTCAAAGAGAATTAAAAGTGTATGGGAAATATATGTACGTATGTATGTATGTATGTATATGTATAAAATGTTCTTCATAGGTATAAGAATTATTTCACTGTTTTGGGGTTTTTTAGGAAAAATATAGGACCCAGAAGAAAGGCAAGAGATCAGGGGATGGGAGGAAGGAGGTAGAGGGATGTGGTTGGGGGATATTGAACAAATTGTATTGCTGAATTGTGTGCATTTATGAATTTGTGACAACAAATCCCAACATTATGTAAAACTATAATTCATTAATAAAAATAAAATTTAAAAAGTATATGGGAGAGTTCTGTGTGTGCTATAGAATAGCAGTGGTGGAAGGAGCAAACCCTCTATTGAGAATTAGTTCTTAGAATACAAATGGATTGCTCATTGAAAGAAGAGGAAACCGATGTCCTAAGGGAGCACTGACTTGCTCAAAGGCAAACACTAACCAAGAGCAGAGTCAGATCCAGAACCAGGGGCTTTTGTCTGCCTGATTGACTGCTTCCTTCCAGAAACTGTGCAACTACTGCGTCCCAGAAGCCAAGTCTACTTCAGGCTCAGTTCAAAGAGATAAAATATTGGGTACTTACCAGAAAAATAAAAGCATGACGAAAGTGGGCACCCTCAGTGGTATTAGTTATGTGCATTCTTGCCAAGCTAAATATGTATCAGGGTCCACTTGCAGTAGAAAAGCACTGCATCCCAGGTTGTGCCAATAGTTAATAGGATCAGACCTTATGAATGAAAGCGCAGTACTTGAGTTATTCACTATTATCTTGCTGATGGACCATTTCTGTGATATTTTCTACAAATTCAATGAGGGAGGGCCATTGCCGTTTATCTGGTATCAAAAGCTCTCTTGATAGTGTCCCGAATCATTCTTCTTTGGACTAGCACCACCTCTGCCTGCTCTGTGGGGCTATTTAATGAATGGCTAATTCCTTCAGTACATATTATAAGTGTTATGTCCATGGATCAAATTTCTCTTTGTTCCTCATTGTATCTTTAACTTATAGCAGAGTGTCTGCTCCATTTTATGCACACAATCTAATTTGGTGAGATGACTATAGAATAAGGAGGTTAAAAGAAAAAGAATATCACATTGCAAGACAGAAGGCCTGTATTTTACTCTCCATATTACTGGGATTGTGTGCTGTTTATTTATTGTCCCTGGCTTATTTTATTTAACATAATGTCCTCTGGGTTCATTCATATTTTCACAAATGACAAGATTTTCCTCTATTCTAGGGCTGAACACTATTCCACTGTGTGCATGCCCCAGGTTCTCCTTACCCACTCATCCACTGATGGATGCTTAGGTGGATTCTGTGTCCTGGTCACTGTGAACAAAGCTGCTTGAGTATGGGAACGTGGGTCTCTTCAGCATCCCCACTTCGCAGCATTTAGATATGTACACAGAGAGGGGTTGCTGGATCATATGGTAGTTTTGTTTTTACTCAAGGAACCTGACTCAAAGTGCAGGAACTAGAAAATCACGAACGTGAGTAATCTCTGGAAAGCTTTGCTTTAGACCCTCTGTCTCCACACTGTTTTCCATAATAACTGTACCAATGCATATTCTCACCAACAGTGTGCAAGGGTTCTCTTTCCTCCGCATCCTCATAAACACTTGTTTAACTTTTGTGCCTTTTTTAATTTTCATTTTTGGTACTGGGGCTTGAAGCCAGGGACTCTTAAGCACCGAGCCACATTTCCAGCCTTTTTTATTTTGAGACAGGGTCTCACTCAGTTGCTTAGGGCCTCACTAGTTTGCTGAGGCTGGCTTTGACCTTGGGATCCTTCTGCCTCTGCCTCCTGAGCTGCTGTGATCATAGGTGTGTGCCACCACGCCTGGCACTTTTTGTTTGTTTTGTTTTTGTTTTGATAATAACTTGCTAGCAAATTTAAAAAGGAAAATTTCTTATAAAATTTGATTTTCAGATTCTTTTAAAATATCAGAGGCACCATTATTGAGCCAACATTGCCACAAGGAAACATCCCATTCCCCAAATATTTCTTAGTTAGGCTCAGCCTAAAGGGATAAAGATAGCTTCTGTAGGTGCCTCACCAACAGTTAAGGGCTGCAAGTAAACTCTGCTAAAAAAATACTCTCCCCTTCACAGTGGAGACTCTCATGTTCAAGGCTATCTTCAGAATCACTAGCTGTTTGTCTAAAATTTCTGGATCAAAAGAGTTTATTATTATTTATTTTTTGTTGTTTATTTGCTTATTTTTAGTTTCCATGTTTTAAATTGGAATATCTGGAAAATTAATAATCTGAGCTTTTATTAAAAATGTAAAATTGATGTTCAGAAATAAATTTATATTTTAAAATAGAAATTTTGCTAGTAGACCTGGGAAGGGTTCATGAAGTACAGAAACAGCATACGGCATGAAAGTCTAGGTTAGCCTATGACTTATGTTTCTGTTTTTCTATATGTGCTAACACAGCATGCCATCATCTTTTAAAATGCAGTTTCAGGAAATACAACCAAAGAGATTTAGTTTTACATGATATGGACTAGTAGTTCCCTGCGCCAGGGGTAGTTTGGTAGCAATTCAATTCACTCACATTAACAGGCAAACAATGGAAATTTATTGGAATAATTAAGGATATTACACAGAACACAAAGGCAAGAAACACAGCTGGGCCTCATGAGACACAAAGTGCAGGAACTAGAAAATTAGGAAACATAATTGGTCTCTGGAAAGCTTTGCTTCGAACATCAGCCTCAGAATGTGTTCTCTCTGTCCATGGCTGTGTGCTCTGCCTGCACACTGTCAAACAAAACCTATTTAGAAGTCTGAATTCTGTCTCCAGATTCCCAGGGAAGCTGGCTGGTCCATCCTGATCCCAGGTATGCCAGGAGAAGGGGCAAGTTGACCATGATCTTCTCACCCAGAACCACCAGGGCAGATTCCTGGGGTGAGGTATATAAGTCAAAAAAGGTCCACTAAGAAGGGGGATTGGTGTGGGAGGAAACAACTGACATGTTTTGTATAAGGAATTTTAATACTTCTGAAGAATGCTTGTGATGTTTTGAGTTGGGTTTTATTTCAAATAAAAATAAATTAAGAAAAAGCCAATGACATTGAGTCATTGCGGTCCCAGCCTTGGTAAATGCTTTTGGAACATTTGAGAGTTCAAAACCCTTTGTCTCCTTATTTGCAGACATAGGTGAGTTTTATCATCTGTATATGGGTGAGAAAGGAGAGAACAGAGAGTGTGTATGTGTGTTTGATTTTGTCTGGATAGCGTCCGTTGGTCTCCTCTGGATGATGAGAACAGATTCTTAGCAGTGGGGTGGATGTTGCCTGTGTAATAGTCTCCTGGGAATTTAGTCTTTCATTCAGGGGGTTTTGTCTTTTATCTGACTTCTTTGTGTATTTCAGCCTCAGAACTATAGAAAATCCATATGAGATAAGAAAGAGCCAGAACCAGAATTCTACAATAAAAAACCCAATTCCTTTCATATCTGCAGTGATAGTGGAGGGCGGGGGATAGTCTACTCAGGGTTGTTGTTTTTAAATCTCAAATTATTAAATATTTTTAACTTGCTGAAAAGTCAATTTGGCTTAATATCATCCTTATTTTAAAAAGCAAATAAACACAAAAATAAAACCATGCAATTGAAGGATGTTTGGCTCCTATACCTGTTTTTAATCTGTACTGAGATAATTAAAGTATGGCTTCTTAATAATTAGCAACAGCCAAGCTTTTAGACTTATGTACTATTTGAATAAGAGGAGGTGGTGACTTTTATTTAAGGAAATGATCTTAAATTCCTTTCCTTAGGTTGTGCATGTGACTTTTGAGTGGGCTGTTAATTTGGCAACACAAAAGTCCTATCCACAAAGGTCAACGGGAAATTTAACAAACCATATAAATATATGACACACCCATCAGGAAACCCAATACTATAATTCTATGCCTGGGAATTTTAAGCAACACACATGGAATCATATAAACATCCTAGGAATGAGTAGAGGCACCATTTCCACCCATGGGGACAATGTCCAAATTCAACCAAGGTTGTTTCAAAATATTCTAGAAAGGCTATGAACAAATATGCCAAAGTCCATTTTTAATATTTTTTTCTGTCTAATGCCCAGGACTCTAGTCTTTTAATGAGAGCGTTTGTTTCACCAATTTTTTAGCTAAATTGAAAAAGTCAAATGAAGAAAGATCTTAACAAATTCATTATGTGTTTCCTAATAACAGATAGGCAATCTTTTTCTGATTCCAGTTTAAGAGGATTGATACTCATTTAATGCAGTATTAAATAATTCTAATGATAAAATTAGTTTGTCTATCCTTTTATTTTATTTATTTATTTATTTATTTCAATGGAGAGAGAATCCGTTTTATTTATTTTCCCGGCTGGCCTTTGTTTCTTCAACACTTAGCTGTGTATGTGTGCTGGGCCAGCCCCAGCTGAACTCTTGGGTCCCCTAAGGAGTGGAGTCATTGCATAGGAACACCTTGAACCTCCAGGGCAAGTTACAAGCAGACACAGTTCCCTGCTTGAGCAAAATGCCCCCTGTTTTTTATTATTAAACTTTTTTTTTATTTTTTATTTTTCAACAACCTTACAAGATTTTAACAAAATAATATAAAATGTGTATATATTCTGGATATTGCAATTATCCCTAGGAGTGCCCCCCCAATTACCCTCCCTTATCCCACCCTTCCCCTTCCCACTATATCTCTTAAAAAAGTATTAGGTTGTAAAGCATTACATCTTATCTGGATTTAACACATGCTACTTAAATGGGTTACCAGATCCTGACAGAACTAGTCCTCAGCTCTTTAGAGTGGAGGCCCAACTATAGGATTACAAAGCCTAATGACACATCCTGTCCACTTGCCATCCATAGCCATGAGAGAGTTTTACCTACCAACCAAACCTAAGACTCACTGGGTGTCTAATATACTCTTTTCCTTGTTTAAAGTACATGCCATTTCTCAAAAGATACTGTAAACATTTAGATCCCAAGTAGCTACAACTGAATTCTATTTGGCTTATTTTTATATGTATATATTTTTATTAGTGCATTATTGTTTTACATAATGTTGGGATTAGTTTGTCACATATTCCTAGATGCACACAATTTACCAATACAATTTGTTCAATATCCACCCGCAATTTCCCTCAACCTCCTTCTTCCCATCCCCTGATCCTTTGCTTTTCTTCTGCATCCTATATTGTTCCTAAAAAACCCAAATACAGTGACATAATTCTTATACCTATGAAGAACATTTTTTGTATATATGGCTATAGTATATACAGTGACATTTATAACTGCTTGGAATGTACCTTGCTTTTTCTCAGTTCCAACATTTCTCCTTCTCCCTTCCTATCATCCCTTGTTATTCTTCAAAATATTTGACAGTGGAATTAAACATTTATGTTTTTGTAAAGGGATGCAGCATAGCTTGTTCAAATATCTTATGAAGTATCTTGCAACTGTATCTCATAAATATTAAAATTTTGCATTGTTGTTCTATGGATCTAATACATGAGTTTGTCTACTTTATTCCCAAGCCTGGGTTTAGGTCCAGCTTCCACAAATGAGGGATACCATTCTGCCCTTGACTCTCTGTGTTTGGATAACTTTGCTCAACTTGTCTTAATACTTTTTCCAACACATTTCTGTCTTGATCATGCTTACTACATTTAAGAAGAATTAATCCACCAATTGTGCAGAATCAGGGAGTCAAAACTGACTTCTGCTAGCCTTTAACATATTTTTCACAGAATATGTAATGAGAAGAAGGCTATAAATTCTCTGGACTCTAGTATATTGATATAGGAGAAACATTACAGTAAAGGAGAAATATTTCTTCTATCCCTATAAACTCTCTTCTCCAAATATTTATATTAATACATGCAAAATTGAAAGTCAAAATAATTTTATTAAACTATTGCATTTAGGGACTAGAGTGGTGGCTTGGTGGTTAGGACACTTGCCTGGCATGCACCAGGATGCAGGTTCAAACCCCAGCACCACATACACAACCAAGTATCTGAGCAAGGAAAGCCACATGAAAAACTAAAATTGATTCTCTCTCTCTCTCTCTCTCTCTCTCTCTTTCACTGTCCCTCTCTCTTTAAAAAAAAAGAAAGAAAGAAAAAAGAAAATGTGTTTAGATTTATCCCACCTGAAGCCACGGACAGCTCTTCAATGGTGAATAGAAGGGAATTAGATACTTGGACTGCACTCTGCTCCACTGGAAAACAGCTCTTGGTCCTTGAGAAACACCATTTGTTCTCTTTTTCCAAGTTTGTGGGCTACTGGGAGTGAAGTGAGAAACCATAGTCCCTTCCCATCTATTTCTTCATTCTCTCTCTTTTTTTTATTTCACTGTAGAAGTGATTTCTGTGCTTGCCTTTTCATGCTGCCTCAGAGAGTAGCCATACCAAACCTCTGATTTATCCCCTGGGTTCAGAGCCTCGCTATTAGCACTTCAATGTTCCTACCTAGTTCTGTCTTCACCCTGGACCATGATTGCTGGTTTAAACATCTTCCTCTCTGCCAGACAGTGAGCTTGGTCAGGGAACAATATCGTATCTCTCTTCATCCCTAGTACCTGACCCATGCCTCAAGAATTTGTTGGAGAGGGGCTGGAGTGGTGGCTCAGCGGTTTCGGCGCTTGCCTGGCAAGCACGAGGACCCGGGTTCAAACCCCAGCACCACGTACACAACTGAGTGTTGGAGCAACTAAGGCCATGTGAAAAACTAA